>JAADVN010000850.1:0-12650 GCA_023335535.1 Globisporangium spinosum | reverse complement strand
GTGAGCAAGATAAAAGGCTACAGCAGGACTCCCTGTGCATGTACTATGCCTCCTATTCGATGTGGGTGAGAGCATCAGCTAATGGAACATATTACATCAACGAAGTCAAGCGCCAAGTGTCTGGGGCTGTCGGACGCGAGGACCATCGCTCGGCGTCAGCGCGCGATCATTTCAGTCCAATTTCAACCCGACCCGCGGCAGGGTCTCCACAAGGATGGTTGCACCGCTGGGCATCTAAGATCATTAGTTGCTTGAAGGAATCTGTTTATACTGGAATCAAGAACTGACGCGTTATGGTTTGCTTTTGTGTAGACGCGTTGCTCTTTGATGGTAATTCAAGGCGTTGGTCGACGGTGGCGCACATCTCTGCAAGGTAGGGCGGCAAGTACATGCAGCAGCTTCGAAATCGATGCTACCCGTAATTTGGTCCGCTCAGGTTCTTGGCGTCAATCGCCGAGTGCTTGTACTGACGACATCTTTGCCGTTCACTCTGATGTCATTTCGACGAGCAGCGTTTCAACGAGGTGCGACTGGTGCATCTTATAGCTCTCCAACACGGTGTCAAAGGCAGCGGCTGCGAGGTTGTTGGCAAGACAGGTCACCAAGAAAAAGATCCAAAGGTGCGCGATGCAACGAAATGGGTTGTTCTCGACAAACTGAAGCAGTAGTGCCTTGGTGCCGAGCTTGAAGTCAGGAACCGCGACTTCAAATGAGCAGAGAATCACATCAAGTGCAACACTCTCCACCTACAAAGTGATCACACCCTATCTCGTGGTCTGTTTGATTTGCAGGCATCGTCTTGCACAAATCGATGTACCCGAGAATACGCGTGCAGGTGGGAGTACAAACCACTCCAAATCACGCTGAATGCGGAACTTTGGCACCACTTGGGGAAGGAAACCTCGGATCGAATGAAGGCGTGTGTGTCTACAGCGACCCGCCAAAGCCCTTCTGGCGCGAATAGTGCGCTCTACTAGCCGAATCAAACGTACATCGTGTGGATGCTTGTGCACGCCAACGCTAGCCTCTATTCTCAAGGGTGGGGTGGGCGTTGGTTGACTGTAGCCTGTCGAAATTGGCGGTTTGAAATTATTTTATCCTGGTTTGGCACCGAGCCAATCTGAGACCGTCTGAGTCGTCTTGTCACCCAAATTACTCAGATTGCTCAGAGTGAATCTGACAAATCAGATAGATGAGATCCTTCGACTTTTCAAACCTGCATAAAACAGTTTCATGAACAGAATTTTTTGCAAATATGCACGATATTTCATCGTGCCTTGAAATTAGAATACGATTGATTGAATCAGTGACTGTGACTGGTCTCAACAATCCACCCGCTCAAGCTCTTTCAAGTGGTGCCCAACCGCCACATGTTAGCGGCGCAAGTGAACGAGTAGCGGCGACTGCGCTCGCTTTCGCCATGATGTCCGTCTCGCTATCGCGTCCGCATAAGATGGCATTGCCATCGCATGAGTACATGCGCCGAGTGGACCTAAGGTAGACTTCTACGGTGCCTCATGCATTTCGGGGCGAAGAGCTACATGAGGACCAGTGACGCTGCTGGTCGAGAGCCTCGTCAAGCGCTGAAGGTACCGACAGCAGCAGCTGCACCTTGTTCATGTGATGGAGTGTGTGTGGAGAGGTCCCATAAGTGGCGGCGATCATGTGCTCACTGATCGCGTCCGCAGACGCCGCCCCCCTTGGTGGTGAGGTCGTCCATGACTCACTTGCGCTTCATGCGCGCGTTCAGCCCGTGATGAATTTCTTGGAGACGACGACCACCACGAGCGTCTCCTCTGGGTTCGAACCGTCAGTGGCGCGCACGGCATCTACTGGGTCAATGTGCGCGAGGAAGCGCATCGTGCAAGCATTCGAAGCAGCCTTGGTCGCTGGCTTGTAGCGAGCCAAGAAGACGCCGCTGAACAGTGACTGCGTCGCTCGCCCCACCTGTGCTGACCTTCTGAACGCATAGAAGGCCGAAGCTGTCCGGATCGTCAACTTATTGGTATGGTACGAGCATGGAGCAGACGTGCACGAGCGAGCGCCTTCACTCCGAGAGAAAATGACTACAAGTGCGCGTTACACGTCAGTGAGCAAGCCCGATACTCTCTGCGTCCAGAACAAATCGATTTCGTTCTGTGCATGAACGCACGAGGCCCTGCGTCGACGTCCAAGAGTGGAACAGGCTTGCTGCTCCTCCGACGAGCCGTCCAATGCTTGATACCAGACTTGCTACTGATCCTGGAACTGCCTGCTGCGCCGCCGAAAGAACCAGAACGAACCCCAAGCTCGACGACGAGCGACAACACAGCGTTTCCAGTTCTGTCAGCGCAGAAACTCTCGTCTGGTGTCTGTCAGCTTCGCGCTGCTGAGCGCGCTGCACCAAACATCCATGAGTGTTTCCTGGTCATCAGCACTTGGTCGATGGAACGATCGAGAGTCAAGTATGAAGCTGGTACCGGTACGCAACCCCACCAAGCAAGCCATCGAGCAAGTGAGAGTGTATGTGTGTGTAGACGATCGATCGTTTGTCAGGCTCAAGAGAGAGTGCAACGCCGTGTCAAATCAGTCCAGGACCGCTAGCGAACATCGAATCCTCTCTGATCACGTGTTGTCAACAGAGTTCTTCTACTGGGGTGGGGTGGAGTCAAGAGGATACTCGAGTTCACTGGTTCTACATCATCGCTGCATCATCCGCTCTCGTTCTCAAGCGCTCAAGTCAATTCGACATGGTGGTGCGTGTCGTTCGCTGTTGACCAAATTATTTATGCGCCGATTCGATCATTACAGGGGGCAGTTCTTCGTGTCATCGACCCAGCGGCAGCAGCGGCTGTTCTCAAGCACCGCGTACAGGAGCGCGCCGTGCACCAGCACAGGCAGTCGGTGCTCTCTTCGAATGGACCTCGACCACGCCAGAGCGTTCATTTGATGTTTTGGACGCGGGGACCAAGGAGCTTGATGCGCACAATCGTGTGCGAGTTTACCAGTCGAGCAGTGATAATGTCAAGACCACCAAAGCTGGTTATAGCGCCAACGCATCAGTTTTGATTGTTAAGCCACATGGCGCGATCAAGGTTGTTGCTGTTTGAAATCTTGATGTGCTGAGCGGCCACGTTAAACGTTGGGTATGACAAGCTAGGCATAACTTTTCATTGACGATCTCACGATTCTGTCGAGCGGCGGATGGCTCGTTCCTTCCGTTTGTAGGTCCACGAGATCCGATTCGATTCGCGGTGGCTGCGACACGGAAATAGCGACATCGCAAGTGCTCGTAACAGTTATGAAGATCGCCTTCGTCGGCTCACCTGCCAGCCGTAAACGAATCTCACTCACCCCACTCGTTCACCCACGAGGCGATAGAGAAGTAGTCAGTCTTGTGTCTGCTCGCGTTTGTTTTTCATGTCTCAAGACACTCAACATCAACATTGATCGGTTCTGTTCACCTAGCTGGTTGATCTTGCCTCTGCGTCTCCGCTCGTTGGTTCTTGTTTGGAGATTGGAGTTTGCGCGGGCATTTACTTGCACAGATCGAGTGAAAATGCCTCCAGCAGCTGAGGAGGCTCATCTGCAATCGCGTATGTCTCTCCTGGAGAGTTCGTGGCCGCTCCACTGTGTGGAAACGGCAAGATCCCGCGGAGAACAGTCCATGAACGATGGACTCGTCTATTGGTGGCTGCCTTTCTGCATTGATGATCAATCCTCCAGCTTATGTATCATAAGCAGAGCATGACCACCGCCGTTCATCACACACGCTGCGTGTTGCGTGTTATGGTCCGCCCTCAAATGTTCTTTTGCAATTCCAACTTGAAGCCATTTCTTCTCTGACGAGCTCTTCTGAGCTCGTCAACTGTACCCAATGCAACGTGAAAATTGTATCCCCATTGTTCGACTGATCGATCGTCTTGGCTTGAATCGAGCATCTCTCTCTTTCTTTCTCTCTCTCTCTCTCTCTCTCTTTCGCTGCACCTCATCAATCAATCAATCACCGCCCGTTGGAACTCGATATATGCTATGCTTCACAGAATGAGTACAAACACATGCGACGGCAACCTAAAAAAAGATACTAAAGTACCACAAAACAGATCAAACGAGAGACAACAACACGAAACGTTCTATATCGCGGATATTAGGTTCTAATGGTGTTGTAAGGCGCGCGATCTCACGTAGCTCTGCTTTCTTTATGCTGCAGTCCCAGGAGCGTTTGCAGTGCCCCGAGTCCTACTGACCCAGCTGGGCTTCTATCGTATAGCGAGCGCATCGAGTTGTCATTATCCTCTGGGTTTTGAGAGCTATGGCCCAGCGTCTTGCCCTTGCAGAAATTGCTACCACTACTGCGCTCTTCAGCCTTGCCCCTCGCTATACTTAGCAGCTTGCGACACAGCTCGAGTTTGATGGTTGCTGATTTCCTCAATACGCTGTTCCTCGGGCGACCGCAATGTATTGTTGCCGGAGCTCGACGCAGATCCTCGTTGGTTTGGACGGAGATGGCATCACTGCGTGTTTGCACTCGCTCGGCGCGGCGCGACGCTCGCATACATACTGAAAACCTGCAAAGGACAACCTCTCAAATAAACGTCAAGTGCGCACGACCACTACATTTGCATGCACACAACGCACACTGAGCCAATGCACTTTGGATGGCTCACCGCAGCAGACAGCTGCCACACAAGAGCGAGCTGTATCGCGATCGACACGTCGGCCAGGAGCGAGGTTTGCGATTAGCGTTCCCAATAACTGGTGCGATCTCTACTCTGGATCAACACGGGCCCCGCTCCTGCTTCCCGCGTCGCGGGGAGTTCATGGCTCACAACAGTCGTGCTATTCACTCACGTTTGGCTCGAGGGCCTTCCACTGGGATGTTCGCGCGAAGGGCGAGTCGGATTGCTGTGTGGTGCGGTGCTTTTTATCTCGCTCCTCTTGTCTTGCGTACTCGACGGCACAGTGTAGTGTAGCGAATGTGGAGAGCCCGGCGGCCGGTCTCGACCCGGCCCTTGTGCTTTCCGCTCGTGCTCGTGTTATGTATCGTCGCACACATGCAGAGCAAGCACCACCTACCTGGACCTTTGGAGATCTTTGGAAGCATTACATCCCTTGATGCGTGACGGCGCCAGTTGCGCTTCTCTCCCTCGCAGTTGCCACTTGATCGAGTCGGGTTGGAGCGGTCGCTCGCTTTAATCGTAGAGCGTGCTTACTGGATGACGGGCAGGAGTGCTCCGCTCAATGTTGTGAGCGTGAGCGTCCGCTCGTTGGCCAGTAGCTCTGGTTTAACAATTCAGACACACGCACCACATGGGACAGAGCAGAGCAGTGGAAGAAACGAGGCATCCAGCGCTTTTCTTATTACAATCGAATAGGGGTGCCCTGTTGCTCTCAGCGTCGTTTCAGGTCTGAAGCCAACCACGGATTGATTGGCTTGGCACGCACAGAAACCGATAGCACCCGACAGTGGCTACCACATATAATAATACACCATGAGGTTTTATTTCTTCCACGTTCACCTTGTTCGGCCTGTCTTTCTTTCCTCGCTTTTGACCTTCGCGTCCGAACAACAACAACAGCAGCAACAGTATCGACTATCGATGCTCCATGTGCAAGTGCAATCAAGCACTCACTTGCCTACCAACACAGCACAAATCAAATCAAATCAAACCATGCGCACACACCAGAACCCAGGAGCGTCGTCTCCATGTGATGGTCGAAGCCGCCATCGGATAAGAATCCGCATAAAGTACATCTTCCTGAGGTGCATGGGCACAATCTGTAAAAGATCAATCGTCACAAGAGTGATAATGAAAGGAAGGAGCGGGTTCGTTGCTCGTCACTTCAGCTAGAGCGCTGTACGCCGTCCATTGAGGGATTGAGTTGGCAATGGACCCATTCCTCATTTCCTTCCTTCCAAACACACCAACAGCCTCAACAGATTGAGCAGCGGCGTCTTGTTTTTGTTTCTGTCCTCCCCCTTACCCTTCCTCCTCACCGTCCGTCCGTCTGACTGTTCGCCGCGTTTGATTGGAAGAAGCCGTTCGGAAGGGAGGAAACAATCACTCTGGTGAGCCCTTGGTTAGTATTCAAACCAGACCAGGCGATCACAAACTCACGTCGCACTGCCTGCGCATTTCTGTTGGCTCAAGCCAAGCGAAGGAGTAAACAGAGCCGTGACGAAATAGAAGCCCCTCACTCCTCACTCCTCACTCACTCTCTCGCACACACAAATCCAGCCACAGATAGGTAGACAGACAGACACACACACGAAGTGAAACAGGAGAGCGAGCTATGGAAGGACTCGGGCGGCGGCAGTGGACGATGGTCGCGTCCGATGTGGCGGCGACGGAGACGAGTCGCCGCGTGACAGCAGAAGACGCGGTTGTGGGCCGCAGGAGGCTGGGGCCGACGCAAGCGCTGCGCTTCTCGTGCGCGTTCACGCGGCGCAACTGCGCACACGACCCGCTCTTTGGACCGCAGTACAAGCGGTGAGAATGATGGGGAGAGTAGAGTTCAGGAGAGGCGACCTCTCAGTCAACTTCGCGCGCGTCGTTGAGTGGTCCGTGCTAATTGCGTGGGCACTGTATGCTGTGTCTGTGTTGCTTTGATTCACTATCGACGACGGTCAATGCTGGAACAACAGAACGAATCGGACCAAGGGAACCAAGGTAACTAACCCAGGGCTTGCATTGAATAAGACCGCGGCGATGAGAACCCAGTGCTGACGCTTCATCTGCTCTCTATATATCTCTTGTATGTATATGCTCTCACTTTGTAGATCATGAGGTACGTTCGTTGTGTAGCTGCTCACCTTTCGCACCAAGAGAAGCCAGCAGGTACCAGTAGCCCAGCAGCACTAACGCTCCTGCTGTTGTTTTCTAATCAACTCCCCTAGGTGCTTCCCCCACTGCTGTCCGCAGCACCTGACACGCAGCTACTGCGGCGCGCCCGTGTACCTCCAACTGGACCTCGAGGGCACTGCAACAGCACAAGCTTCTCCCAATGGATCCTATATCGACGAAGGCAAGCTTCAGGTGTTTGGTCGCTTCAGACTCGAAGACGCGCTGGGGTACGCAGTAGGCCACAAGGTCTCGCTTGGCGTCATCACACGGTCGCTGCAGTCCGATTCTAACCCGACGGGCGACTGGGTCTCCGCGAGGATGCTCGCCTCTGCTGGCCATGTACGTGGCGCACTTCGGCTTCAAGGGGTCAAATGATAGCTGCCAAGTATTAATGAAGCCTGTGTACCATGACTCCTTGTGTACAGAACACGTGGCTCTTTGAGGTGAACCCGAGCGCCAAGTGGTTCTACGACTGGGAAGTCGGCGCGGCGCGCGACCGAAGGGCCATGACGCACGTGTTTGAGGTCTACGTCGTCTACGCACGCACAATCCCCGATCAGCAGCACCACTACCACCTCACGACTCTAGAGGAGTCATCGAGGACACTCTTCAACAGCGTCGAAGTTGTAGCAGTAGCGACGTCGTCGCCGTTCACGTTGATCTCGTTCCGTAGGTCAGCGTCTCAGCGCGGCGCCGCCGAGGCTCCCGAGAGCTCCTCATCGACTACCACAATTCAACAGCAGCAGCAGAGTGAGCGGATACAGAGCCGTCCATTGCCGAGACTACCTTCTGTTGAGAACACTCAGAACGATAGGGCGGAAAGTGGCAGGCGCGACCGCTTTGCCGCAGAAGAACAGGAGCAGTTTGACGATAAGGACGATGGCCTAGTGAGCTTCCGCAATGAGGTAGAAGTTCACGATGGGAAGGAGATGGCTCCATTCAATCTTCCTCACGCACTCGAGTACTCGGTAAGCCGCGACGAAACGATGGTTGGGATCGACAACTCATACAACAATCTGGAAGAAGCTGAAAATGCTGACTTCGAGATGCTGCCTCCTGTCGCGGTCGCTGCGAAGAATCTAATGGTGGTCTACTGGATCCTGAATCGAGTCCCAGGAGCCGCTCTGTTGCCGTTCGCCAGTGTCATACAGGAATCAACGTTTGCAAGTCTTCATGAGCAACTGGACGTGGACATTGGCGACGGTGCTTCAGTGGCGATCGCAGATGGTCTTCGCCATTTCGAAGACGCTTTGCATCTACTCGTAGATGCCACAGCTTCCTCAGCAGGTCCCAGTAAAATCTCCTCCTTCCCAGATGCAGCAGCTGGCAGCGCGTACCAACTCGTTGAGATTGCTCTTAGACTAACGCTCTGGCTGCTCTTGGACAAGGACAACAACGCTCAGATGGACGCGTTTCTGCAGCGGTCGTCCAAGGTGCTCCTGGACAAGAGCGCGCTCTACCAGTCGTATCAGACGTGGGTCGAGTGGCTGCACGAGCGCATCGATGACTTTCTCTACGATCATGGATGGAATATGGATCGCCTGGTGTCTGGGGTCGTGGAGTTCGGCAGCAGCAGTGAGACCTCTGGTGCCATTGGCAAGTCACGGTGGCGCGACGAGGAGCAGCTCCAGGAGCTTCTGACAAGTGACGGTAGTGATTGCGTCACGGCAGGTCAGCAACTGTTTATCGCACAGGCTCGCGAACTCTTCATCTCGGCATCCAGACTCTCACCACCGGTGCTCCAGCCACTGAAGCTGCGTGTTCACCCTATGGAAATCCAGTCGCCACTTGGCTCGTTGGCATCCGTTGCTGCTGCTGCTACTGGTACTGGACGTCCATTAAGTGCATCTCCGTTGACAGGCATGTGGCTTTGTCAAACAGACACCTTCTCAGCTCACAGAGTCGAGACTTCTTCGCCGCAGTGTGACGATTCGACAGGAGGTTTGAGTTTCCTGTGGTTTCTGAGGCAACTCGCCTGCGTTCGCCTGTTGTTCACAACCGAGAGCAACAATGTGCCGGTGCTGCTTATCGGGTCGATCTTCAATCCGCGCTCGGCGGCAACAGGTGGCTGCATGGAGCTCGTGCTGGATCAGCACCACCACTGGTTCCGCTGCTTTCCCGGTGGGGAGTCGACCATCGCGGCGCACGTTGGCGGCCTCTCGTTTGGAGACTACGTCGCCTCAGTTGGTTCTACATCCGGTGAAGTTGTTGGCATTCGATGTTACGCTTGGCCAACAGCGCAAATGACCAGTAGCAAGAGCGGAGAGACCAAACACAGGTCTTCTTCATCCACGGCAGCAGGCTTTGCGTTCTGCTGGCACTGGCAGCTTTCCCTCCATAGCCACGACAATGCAACGCAGCAATTGATCGCGAGAGTCACCGTTGAGCGCAGTGCAAATCCAGTCGTGTCCGTCCAGCCATCGTCATCCTCAGAATCCTCTTCTCGGCAACTTGATTTGAGCACGGAGCCCTTCAGGAGCAAGTTGATGCTCGTCAAGAGCTGGGTACCAGTGTGCGAGTACCAGTTCTGCTACCGCAGAGCCTGAATACCTAAATGATGCAACTAGTGACCGCAGTGTCCAACGAACAAGTCAACAAAGAAGTATAGGTTCAGTCGTCGGTCGGTCGATCGACCTCTCAAGCAATCCTTGCTAACGCTTTATCAAGTCCACTCGCTTCTCCTCACCTGACATACGTAACCAAACACCAAGGACTGAAAGGGACCCACAAGCCCACTCCACGCTGTCTCTCTCTGATGCTCCTGAGGCTCCTGTGCAGTCTAGCGTGTGTTCTTACAGATCACAGCAAGTGGTACAGTAATAGCTTCTGTTGGATAAATCCACTCACAAGCGAAGACAACCCGACCCGACCGATGGGTCTCGCTCCGAAAGCGACTGAGGGAGGAGGACCTTGATCCGGTATCCGATATCCGACTGTTTCCGAGTCGGATTTTGCAGCCAATGTGCTGAAAGTGGCACAGTGTGAGACCAATTGAGATGATGATGAAAGCGGACTCTTTCGTCATCACCGTCAGGTTAAGAACAGAAGTTCTCAAAAGCGCATTCTCCAAAGCATACCAGACCAGGCACCACTCGAAACCCATCAATGGTTTTTTAAAAGAGAGTTGCCTGTCGACACAAATGCCCACGAAATAGACTGGATAGTCATTAGAAAGAGGTCTCTGACTCTCCCAAGCAACCGTCTTTTTTATCACCCTTCAAACATAAACAAACATTGAACGGTTTGTGTCCCCATCTCATCCCACGACCACACGATTTCGCAAAAAGACCAACCAAACCAACTCGCGAAGAGCTGCAGGCAATATCTGGATATGCCGCTCTCCGCGTGCGCAGCTACTTGGATCTGCACATGAGCGAGCGAGAAGCGTGCAGGCCAACCACGCGCACGCGCGCGAGTGTATATGTGTACGTGTCTTTCTCTCTGTGGGAGTCGGTCTGGAGTTGCATCTCAAGCAACGAACAGTGAGGGAGTGGAGGAGTGAGGGAGGGAGTGAAGTGGCGGGTGTCGAACGTCGAAAGTGGACTGAGTGACTGAAGGAAGGAAGGAAACGGCGACTGGAACACGGTCAAGGCGAGTCCGAACAGAGCACACACTCACTCTAGCTGTGCTGTTGGGCGGTGGACAGAGGTGTCCACCGGGCTTCGTGGATCTCCCAGCACCTGTGCATGTGGATCGCAGCTCGTGGGTATGCGATGTGCGTCTGCCGCTCTCGCTTCGCTGTCGTGACGCCCACAAGATCTGTACCGGTAATGGATACATCCACGCGTCTCGGGCAGTGGTGGTGGGGTGGTCAGTGAGTCAGTCCCAAGGGGGACCACGTAACAGAAGAGACCGTCGGTGTATATGGTGCTGTGAGGGATTTGCTCTGGGTCCTGAAGCTGTTCGTCCAACACTTTGTGTCCTGCTCGGTGCTCAAGCTCGCAGTGATGGTGCAATACAGTACATGGTACTCCAAGAGACCACGCGCGATGCTAACATCGAGTCTCGAGAGTACAATTGGGGCGATTTGGAGATCACACAGTAGCGAGCGGAACATTGTATGCATTCCAGTGAATCGAGCAGGGCGGTAGGGACAGCAGCAGTTGAACGAATGCTCTCCCCCCTCCCCGATAAGTAGCGATCAGTAACTTACGTCTCTATAAGAAAGACACTGTCAGGGTGTTGACTTCCACTGGTGCTAATATGTAGCGCAACATTTCTCTGTGATGCATATTTGGTTCGACTGGCAGCCTTCATTGTGCAAGTTGCGCAAACTCACGCACCAATTCACTCCACTTGTGAGCATTTGCTGCTGCGAGTGAGCTGCGAAAGCATACTGTATTTGCGTGGGAAAAATGGAGAGCGACACACGCTCGTTCAACAATAAAAACAAACAAGAGACTTCCATCGCTACGCATCTAACAAGACTGTCGAAACTCATAGCTCACTTTGCACCAGCTACGACTCTCGATGGCACGCCCGCTGTAGCGTCAAGTCGGATGCTCAACTGGTTTCCGTCCGCTTGCGCATCGATGCTTGCACCAGGCACAACAAAGAAAATCGTTCAGTTGAATTTTTGATTCTGGAGCCCTCGCCGATCCTTTCGCGCTTATGGCAGTCATTCGATATGGATCCCTCGACTCTGATGCTCCATCACCTCGCAATTCTGAGCTCATATTGCGAATGAGTACTGAGTGCGTTGGCAAGTCCGCGACCTCACCAACGTAGACAAATGAAGGGTGATCGGAGTTAGGCTGCGCTGTCAAGATTTCTGCAGTGTCTTCCCGATCTTGAACACCAGGCGCGGACATACCTGCCTCGGCTTGTGGATTTGTCTTTTCCGTTGACACAGCATCGTTAGTCACACTCAGAGCTTGTCAGTTTTCAATTTGTGTGCAAGACTTGGACATGTTCGAGATATTTCACAAGCAGAGAACCTTTCATCGCGCGAGATCTAGGAAGCCCGGCTTCTCAGCACCCGCGGCTAGAAACAATGACAAACGACACCCACACAACCAACATACTGCATAGAATGAATTTGCAGCACTGCAGAGTAAAACGAGCTAGGATCGACGCACCTTTACTGGATCAGCAACACGCATCGTCACGCACTCGTGCCACCCAGACTCTTGCGCGACTCGACTCCAGCGCCCAGGTCTTCAATAGTTGCTCGCACTCCAAGGAGTCATACTGCATTGCGAATCGCTTGTGCACTTCATACCAGGGTTTTAGAATCTGAGCCCAGGTGTCTGCGCAACTCTCTACTAATCCACGCAAGGCGACGCAATGTTCGCTCGATCTACATCGTTTGATTGGGTTAACACGTCGAGTCATTGGTCCAGTCGCTTTTGCAACAACAAAAAACAAACACCCACCCACACACACAACGTACACAGGAAAAAGTGTATCCTTCCTTGTATATATAAGTTATCCTTTCCTTGTATATACCGTAATCCCCCTGTCAAAGTCGTGCACTTGTCAAAGGCGGCGGTCTTGTATTTTGAGGTGTAAATCGGTACACAGGTAATTACGGAATGTGAGTATAAAAATTATTTCACACTGACAAATTCAGGACGCACGCACTTAAGCGAGTATGATCGCTGCGCCACACAATCCTGGCGCCATTTCACAAAAGCACACGGACACAACAGCACACACAGCAGCACCCCTTTCCAACTAACGAATGGACGCGCCAGTCGTCCGCGTCTGTGATGGGCCCTCAATGGCCATTACATGGAGGCAGATGTGTGTGGTACACATCACCTCACAGTGCACCTTGGGTGACTATTACCGGTAGGATACCGGTCAGATACCGGTATTACCGCT
>JAADVN010000849.1:0-12664 GCA_023335535.1 Globisporangium spinosum | reverse complement strand
GCAGCTAATATGACCAACGCTCATGATACACAAACACAGGGCCAACCTCCCACCACGAGCAGGAAAGCAAACAGACGATGGATCAGCCTCTATCCAAGCCCACCCTCGAGTCTGGGCGGCCGCTGCGAAAGCCAACATCGCCGCTTCAACCGACGTCATGACAGGCGAGTGACAGCTCGGTCTCTTGTGCTTCGAACACCTCATTCCCAACTGCTGCATGTACGTGTCGCTCGCGCAGATCTTGTCGCGCTTGGGCGTCGCGTCCTACGCGCTCACGCTGCTCTCGCTTCTCGCGCTCTGGCTCGTGTTCTACCTGTTCAACATCGTCTGCGTGATCATGGTGTTCCAAGCCGAGAACGATGAGGACGGCGGCAGCGTCTTCATGATCACCACGACCAGCTACGGCAGCGGCTACGACCGAACCACAGTCATGATCGCGGAGCAGCCAGCGATCTACACGCCCACGCGGATCGCGAGTTTCGTCTGGGCCATCGCGTACGTCAGCTACACGTGCTTCCTGCGCGTGACCACGCGCACGCGCTTCAGCATCCCAGGCAACATCATCGTCGACGCCCTGGCCTCGCTCTTCTGCTCGTGCTGCGCCGTGGAGCAGATCGCCTCGCATGTGAAGAGCTACACGCCCGGGAGCTGCAGCTTTGGACCGGTGGCCACGCTGCCAGCGTACCCTTCGCAGCAGCAGGGTATCGCCGTCAACACCGCTGTCGGTGCGGTCTAGGAGCGTAGCACGATCTCCAAAGAGACTCAGAAGAGCTGCAGACCATTTGATCCTCTGCGCATAGTGAACAAGCAGCCTCGACTGATTCAAAAGTTGCATGTTATGTTAGACACGTCCGATACTTCCATTTTTCGCTAAACAAGTGAAGAAACAAGACATACTCTCGTGTTGCTGTGAGCTTACCTGTTCATTTTTGACGAGCCCCAACTTGATGGCTCTATGGTCGTCTCGTGTGGGGTTTGAGGCTTGAGGGTGGGTCCCACGATCGGACTTCTCGTTCGTACGATTTTGAGCAGACGCACGGACAGCTTTACGCTTCCCGGGGACAACAGCGTTCTTCGAAGATTCCACTCAGCACATCGGGTGCAACTCAAATATTGATGCTCCGCCACATGCATGAGCGTCGTCGTTTCGTCCGCCTGCCTCCTCGTGCACTTGCAGTTGCGCTCGCTGTGTGACCACTGGCCGTCACTATGAGGCTCCGACACGT
Organism: Globisporangium spinosum; assembly: GCA_023335535.1. Lineage (NCBI taxonomy): Eukaryota > Oomycota > Peronosporomycetes > Pythiales > Pythiaceae > Globisporangium > Globisporangium spinosum. The sequence continues at coordinate 11,438 of JAADVN010000849.1, read as the reverse complement.
AGTGCCTCTCAGCTGTGCTGTGAGCCATGATGAGACCAGTTAACCCACTACCACTCGCAAGCGTCAAGTCCTTCTTCAAGACCTGACTGTGGCCTCTGTCGCTCTCATGTGATGATGGGCTGACTACTTGACACACACGCAGCTTCCTTCGTTGCGTGAAGCGCCAGTCGCGTTCTGGGAATGCGTACCAGCAGCACCACTGCGATGCACAGAGCCTCATAGCGCAGTGCGCTTCAAGAAAGCCACCACCACTTTTGCATGGATTCACATGGGGCCGAAATGGCTTTCAATTGGCTCTTCACGCCTGCCCAACAGCGAGCGCCAATATATATCCAATATCCAACCTGAGTCTGGGCTGTGAAGCCAGATCTAGAGCTCAGGGTCGGACCTTTCTCTCCCCAGAAGGCCAGTTCACAACAGGCGCGCGAACAACAGACATCTGAGAATGTAATCTGAGAACAATCTGAGAACAATCTGAGAATAGCTGCAGATGACTTGCGAGTGGGATTACAGAACTGATGGGATAGATGGAACATGCACTCTATTGCAAATGCAGCCTCTGTCGTCCCTGCGCGTTCGTTCGTCCGCCTGGTACTGCGCTCCTCAAACAGCAGAAGCCAGCGCTGTTGCTTATCGCTATTGCTGCTGTAGTGCCGCCATTCGAAAGCCGCAGCCAGAATCCAGCAGCAACGCGCTCAGGTGGGTCTGTTTGGCTCCCGTCGGCATTGCTTTATTTAGCGCCCAGATCCGCTCCTAGAGCGCAGCTCGCTTATCACGCGAAGAGCTACGCTCAGAAGCAATAGCCAACATACTAAATACCGCTAGCTGTCCTCCCGCCAGCCCAGCGCAACGCATCAATCAGAGCGTAAAGTGCGTCGCACTTGGCAAGTGAGCGAGTGAGCAAGCGAGTAAGTGCCTGTCAAGTATGTCGCTCATCGCGCTGCTCTCCCTCTCGTCGTCTCGGTCGCCTTCCTCGTCGTCCCGGTCGCCTTCGTCACCAGGGCGGTCGTCCAAGTTCGCGGACTTCTACCAGCGCATCCCGTTCCATACCAAGGCATCGCAGCGCAAGCCGAATAGTGGCGACGGCGGAGCTGGAACGCTCAAGCCCCAGCAGCAGCAGCTCCAGCTTAAAGTATATGGGGTATGTGTCTATGGGCGTTCTCTTACGTGTGCGAATGCTGGGGCTAACGCGTGCCTGTTTCTTTATTAATGCCTCGCGATAGACGAACAAGAAGAGTCGCTATCGCTCGCTGCTCACAGGCTTCTCGGTCGATGTCGTCGAGCGCTTTGACAGGCTCCTGGCTCCCTATAGTACCAGCAGCAGCAACACCAACAGCACCAGCAATGGCGTCTCGCATCCGGTGCTCCTAGCCACAAGCGACGGGCTCTACGCGTCACAGTCGAGCTTCAGCCTCTTCATGGACAGCTTGCATTTCCTCCCGCAGGCGGCGATGACGTCCTCATGGCGCTATAGGAAGCCCACGATGCTTGCCACCAGCGCTATCAACGACAACAGCAGCAGCACCAGTAGCAGCTCAGCAGCGAATCCGCAAGTGATCCGACAGATTGAACTTGTGGCGCTACCTCGCCGTCGATCGGTGAGTCGCGTGACAAAGCATCAGGACCAGGATGGCACTAGCCACAAAGCGCCGACAGTTGTGATCCCCACGAGAGCCACAAGACGACGCTCGAGCCTCAGCAGCAGCAGCCGATCGCCCGTGTCCAGCAGACACAGCAAACCGAGCGAGCTGCGCCGTGCGATCCGCGCGAACGCGCAGCTCTCGTCCGCGCTCATGAACAAGAAGATACAGCTCAACAAGGCGTCGATCACCACGATGCCGACTACCAGCAATAGCGAGATCAGCTACGAGATCGACGAGGAGGAGCTTGCGAGCCGCTTCTACGTTGAGCTCCAGTCGCACGACTCGCGCGAGACCACGAGCAACGCGTCGGGGGCGTTCACACCACTCAAGGAGACCAAAGTGGTGCGGTTTGCGAAGGAGATTGAGGACCATATGAATCAGAATGATGCGAATCTGAAGAGAGAGGACGAGTGGAGGGCCAGGCAGCTGGACCTCGAGCGTCAAGTGGCCGCGCTGATGGCCGAGAACCAGGCGAAGACCGCGCTCATCCAGTACCTCATGGACGAGAACAGCCGAATCGTAGGTGACTGCGAGTGCGGTAATACCGTGAAGGCCACGATATCAGTCGAGTCACCAGAAGACGAGGAAGAGATCCATCATCACCACAGCAACAACAACAACAACAGCTACGCTTCAAGTGGAAGAGCGCAGCAACAAGAGGGCAGTGGCGAGCCACTCGCTGTACAGAGTATCGAACCTACTCTCAGCAAGACTGAGCCAGAGTCTCCAGTGTCATCACCACCAGCATCGCCAAGCAAAACATCAGCGCAAGTGTCGTCCATCGAGGTCCAGGTAGTCAAGAGGAAGCTGCTTGAGACGGAACCACACGTTGACCAGAACCAGAATCAACAGAACCAGCAAAGCCAGAATCAAAAGCCCGCGGCGCACGAAATGCTTTTCGAAGGGCTCGTGAGCGAGATCGAGGCCGAGTTCTCCCAGCTTTTCATGTGCGAAAGCAGCGCGTGAGCGACAGCGGGAATGAGGACAACAGGTGATTCAGTACAGTTGAAAAAACAACCACCAACCATATCTATTAACCCACCAACAACCAACCAACACGGAGTATTACGTTCGACGAACCCAAGAGTCGATTTTGCTTCTTATCCGGTTGGTTAATTCGAGTCCTCATCTGGAAGCTGAGTAACCACGACCTCTCATTCGCCTGGTACACTGTTGGTTTTTTCTTCTTCATTATCTTCCTCTCGGTCCCAGATCTTCCCAAAATCAAAGCCGTTGTCGACAAACTCCTTCGATCTGCTGGAAAGTCCGGCCAATGAGCGCGTAGAATTCGCGTCCACCGGCCTTGATGAGGGCGTCGTGGATCTCTCGCGACTGCACCACTGTAGCGATTTTGACGAGTCAGTCCATGTAGAATCGGCGCTCAGGCTCTTCGTTCTTGCACTCGTGCTTCGCCAAGTGACCACCAGCGAGCTTGCTGGTAGGGGGTGGGTTGCTTGTTATCGCAACAAAGGGCATACTCGCGGCCGAGCGTCGTCTCTAACATCACCTTCGTCCTGTCGATCCCAGATCTTCCCGAAGTCGTAGCCTCGGTCGACAAACTCAGTCTCAATTTGCTGGAAAGTGCGACCGATCAGTGCGTAGAGCTTCTGTCCATTGGCTCTGAGGAATGCGTCGCGAAGCTCTGGCGACTGCACGCGCTTGGCGATCTGGTCGAGTCGATCCTTGGTGTTGCGCCACTCGAGCCACGTCGCGCACTTGCCCTTCCTCCGAGAGCCGTGCTTGATGAAGGCGGCGATGAAGTGTTCCACTTTGCGGTGGTCCTTGATGTTCACTCGCGTGGGGACGGCTTTCAAGTTGCACTGGCGGTTCAGAATTGAGCGTAGGTCGTCTGCACTGAGACGGAACTCGGGCGGGAGCGCGTTGTTCCACTGGATCGTGAGGTCGAGCGGCAGGTAGTGCGCTGCGTGGTACGCGCCTTCCCCCTCTCTAACAATTTGTACGATACTGCGAGTCGTTCGAGCGCGCTGGAGACACTTTTTCTGCTTGCGGGCGTCGCGCACTTCGTCCGAAACCAGTGGGATGTCCCTGAGCGACTCCATCGCGCTTGTATCGTAGAGTGCGGAGAGCACGTGCTCGCCGTACACTGTGAGCCCAGCGGCCACGAGCGCCAATTGACGCAGCTCCCAGTTGAAGAACGCGCTTTGCTTCGCCACGTGGCCTTTATGGTTCTGCTTGGTCTTTGCAGTCTCTTGGTTATTGTTGTTGTTCTTGCGTTCGTTGGTGCAAGCGGGAATCGCGCCGATCTTGGCGCGGATCCACTTGCGGATCTCTTTCTTCGTGTGGTTGTCCACACAGTTGTGCGTGATCTCGGTCGCTAACTGCGTGTGGTCGTTCTTGAAGAATGCTCGGTAGGCGGCGAAGCGAAGAGGACTCTTTTGCCAGATCTCGTACGCGCGGTGCACGCTCGTCTCGTTTCGGATGCTTTCGACTGTGGGGTTTGGAATCTGCACCACTGGGAATCGTGGGTGTGCTGGCTTGAGAGGGGACGATGGTCTTGATAACGATGACGATCTCCTCCTCGCAATAGTATCTAACTGGACTGGAGCAGAGGTTGTTGTTGTGCAATGGTCCACGATTTCAACGACCGTCATTGTGTCGCCTTCAGTTTCTTTCAGCACAGCATTATTCTGGTTCGTTTCAGCAAGAGTGTACTTTGCAACGACAGCTGCCAGCTCATCTTGAATTCTGTGCAGCAGTTTGGCGCCGTTGGGGACAAGTCGCTTCATGCGCACACAGAATGCCGCTTGATTCACGCGCTTTGCGACTTGGCGAAGGCGCGAGAGCTCGCTTCTCTCGAGCGTTGCTGGACGCTCTGCATCACTCGCAGCGATGAGGACGTCGTCCACGCGCTCGTGGGTTGCAAGCGACGCTTTCTTGAACATTCGGGCATTGCCGCTCGCTCGAACGACTTCATGGAGCGCGGCTTTAACGACTCGCTCCGACTGTGCAAAGCGCTCGTTGAACGCGTGGAGGAGACGGAGCGAGATGTAGTAGCCGACTGCAAAATCCGGATCGCCCCAGCGCCGAGACTTTTGCGCCACGTGCGCCTCGAATGGCAGCGGCAGCGTTGCTGGGGCTCGAGAGGCAACGCTTGAGGATTCAGAGGCGGCAGCGGAGGTGGCTTCAGTGACTTCAGTGGCTTCGCAGGATTCAGCAGCCATCCTGATTCATGTGAATGCTCAGCGATGACGGAGGAGTGCGAATAATTAATTGCGCACTTTTCGCAAGAGGATATGGACTCAGAGACCAGCACTCATGCCAATCAACTGGATTTGAGTGGACTCAGATGGCTGAGTCTGCATCTGGAAGGAAATAGGCCGGCAACCTCAGCCGTTCTGAGTCTCCAACCAGCTTCTCCAGCCCCAGCTTCTCCAGCCCCAGCTTCTCCGGTCCCAGCTACTTCAGCTTCAGCCGCTCCAGCCCCAGCCACTTCAGCCCCAGCTTCTCCATGTTCAGTTTCTCCAGCTTGGCTTGGTGCTGGAAGCAGAGAGCGACATGCGACGAACAATATGTAGTTACATCTTGACGATTGTGCTGTCACTTAGCCCAACTGGACAAAGTGGCAACACGCTTGAGATATCCTATCGACCATCGTCTGCTTCTGTTTCAGCAACAGCAACAGTTGAGCCAGCGATGCGATGTTTGGTGAGGTGAGGTGACTTGAAGGAAGGAGGATGGACCATGGGTGGTGGAGTCAGATCGGAGCTGCTTTCGCGTGCCAGCACTGCACACAGTGTCTGATTTCATATTTGCATTGTATCAGTCCACGTTGTGTACTGATCTGGTTTAAATCAACCCTTTTGTTGATTTGGAAAGAAACTGCGTCTATCTTGCTTTACCTCTGCAAGCGATGAAATGATTCATTTATGAGGATGAACCCACAAGCGCTATTGATACCCTTTTCTGTGAGAGCGCAAGTGCCCTCTGGGTGTGTGAATCAGAGTGTGATTTAGAGCCAAACAAGCGAATCTCAACCCAAAAACAAGCTTCAAATGCGCTTTTGCTGTGTTATCCACAGCGCACCCACAATGAACTGCAAGGCACGTGCAGCGTGCTGAGAGCCATTGATTGATTGCTCTTTGGGTGTGGAAGTTCGAAGGCTACTTACCGATAATCTTCTTAAGTCGTCATGCTGGCTAAAGTCGACGCGTGCGCGCAACCCAATCTTTTTGTTTTCCTGAGCGCCACACATTTTGACACACACACACACACACACACTGGATGTAAAGGGACGGACAGGCATGACACGCATGCCACGGTGCCAGCCGGTTTTTATTATTTTTTGCGGTTGTGGGCGCCAGTTTAGTCCCAGCACAAAAATCCATCCACAGACGCCGCTTCACGCTCAGCTAAAAATAGCCTCATCCAGCCCATTGGCTGTTGGTTTTGGTATGATACAGTTACCACATGAGAAAGTTCCAGCGACCGACTGACTGTCCGTTTAGCCAACAAGGAGCGAAAAGATCGCTTTGAGCTAATGCGTTCAGTTGCGACAGTCCGCCGCCAACAACCAACCAGTCAAAATTCCGAAGCCCAGCCGTGTTCACCTGTTCATCGTGCTGCCCAGTTCACTTTTTGCAAGACAAGACAAACAGCAGCCGAGTGCGCACGCTCTGCCTTTTCGCCAGGTGGTGATCGCTTCTGTGGATGCCTGATGCTGCTGGTGTCGACATTGTTTGGTTGTCGGTTGCTGTTGTTGTTGTTGGCTGTTTGTTGTTGTTCCCAATCCCAGCTCCGTTGCATTCTCGAGAATGAAATGATTCGGCGCTAAAAATCTTTCGAGTCTGGATATCAAGCTTCAGAGGTGTCAACATGTGGAAAAAGCTCTGGGACATGAGGAGAAATCGGCATGCGATCAGGTTGTAAAGGTTCTGCTCCTTTTTCTGCACCTATTTTTGTGCTGATGCCAGCCAAGCGTGCGACTTGCTGATTCAAAAAAACCGTCTCTGTGATTACGGTGATTGGCTGAATTCTTCCTTGAAGCGATATGATTCGCTGAAATATCTCGTCTCAGCAGTTTCTGAAGCAAGGGGTAGGGATCGAGCCATTTTGACAGAGGATGCGCTCACTCGCTCTCTCATAAAACACACGTAACAACTGACCCGAAGCAGCCCGCCGCAGCTGAGAAAGCCAAGCAGCACAATCAAACCGTCGCGCTCACTCACTCGCTAAGTCGACGCGCAAACCGCACTTGTTGGCCTGCTCGCATCTTGTTTGCTTTGCTTCGCGCGCTGGACTTGCCCATTGTGCGCATTGCCATGTCATTGCCGTGTACCGAGCGCAGCGCAGCCGTGCGGCCCGAGAAGCCGCCGCACGTGCACGACCTCAAGAGCGCATCCGGCGCCATGAAGCGCACGCGATCGCCGTCGCAGCCTGACGCTTCCGCCAGCTGCCAGTGGCAGAACAAGCTCTACGTCTTCTTCGTGCTCATCGTGCTCAGCTGTGCGTTTGGCCTCATCTCGGTCGCGTCGCTCATCCAGCGCCACGACCACAATGCGCCACAGCACGTGAGCGACGACGCAATTATCAGCAACAACGTGCACGCGGACGCGAACACCTACCTGCGCCGCGAAGACGACGCGCAGACGCTACTCAGCAACAACAACAAGCAGGCGGACTCGCCTGTCGCGCCGCGTACTGCTGTCAGCACTGCGGTAGTTTCAACACCCGTGCCGGCGCCGACCGTCAAGATCTCGGTGAACGACCGCTGGCGCACGCTCGGCGAGGACCTCTCTAAGTACGAGTGCGTGGCGTGGCGCCGCACGGCCGAGTGCTCGCCGGACGGCGCGATCGAAGCGCAGGAGGCGAAGACGTGCAGCGACGAGATCCCCGACGGCATCAGCGGCTTCTGTGAGATCCGCCACAAGGACAGCGGCGCGATCCAGCGCGTACTTAAGATGCATTGCGACTCGCTACGTCCGGGCGTGCGCTTTAAGTGCGCGGATTTTCGCGAGATGCTCGAGTACGGCCACAAAGCCCCGCTCTACGAGCACGACCCGAACTTCACGTACGAGAAGTGCCAGGAGGAGCTTGTGAACGACCAGGCGCTCACGGGGGTGACCGACATGTCGGCGACCATGCAGGCTGCACAGTCCGTGTCGTTCTCGCGCGGCATCGCGCTCGTGGTCTACGAGAAGCTCTTCGAGAGCGTGTTCGCGTCTATCAAGTCGCTGCGCGCCATGGGGTGCACGCTCCCGATCGAGCTCTGGTACATCGCGTCCGAAACGAACGTGCTGCACCCGATCCTGCAGACGCTCACGCACGAGTACGGCGCGTTCCTGCGCGAGATCAAGGACCCGCGTGCCACCAGGTTCTACACCAAGATGTACGCGGTCTTCTACAGCGCATTCGACCAGGTGCTGCTGCTCGACTCGGACAACTTTGCCGCGAAAGATCCGACATTCCTCTTCTCGACCGCCGAGTTCAAGGAGAATGGCGCGATCTTCTGGCCCGACTTTTGGCGCGCGAAGAAGACAATTTTCAACATCCAGCCGCGTAGTTTCGTGTGGGACGTCTTTGACCTAGACTTTGTGGACTCGTTTGAGCAGGAGAGCGGGCAGGTGATGATCGATCGAAGACGCCACCTGAAAGCGATGAACGCCATGATGTACTACGCCGTCCACCCGCAGCTGATCGAGAACCTGCGGCTCGTGTGGGGCGACAAGGATCTTTTCCGCTTCGCGTGGATGAAGACGAACAGCAGGTTCCACATGATCCAGATGCCTCCGGGTGCCGCGGGTCGCAAGCTCCCGGACAAGAATGTGTTCTGCGGCGTCACGATGGTGCAGCACGACACGAACAACGAGATCATGTTCCTGCACCGCAACCAGGAGAAGCTGTCGAGCGAGAACCACCGGATCGTGTGGGAGCACGTGCAGGACTTCAAGATCGACTCGGTTCCCATGGAAGAATACGACGTGCGCGGCGCGAACGGCGGGCGGTACTACCCGGACTACAAGCGCTGTTACGGCAAAGATATTTATTACGAGAAGCTCTTCACGGTGGAGCTGGTCGAGAAGATGCCGTTTGCTGGGCTCGAGGCCAAGCTGCTGGGCTACGCGGGTGAGGCGGCGAAGCTCACGAAAGCCTGGAAGGCGCAGGACCCAGCGGCCACGACCGCCACTGTGACCAACTAAGTGAAGCCTCCAGTTGTAAGAACACAAGAGAGATGGCAGCTGAGAGAATGTTAGAGACCGCGAGCCCCACGTCACGTCAGCTTAGATACCGACGCGATGCGAGAGTGGCGACCACCAGAAGCCCAATTAGACGATGAAGATGAAGACCCTTATATAATAGCCCCCAGCACAATATACGTCCACTAGTGTACAATTTTACAAAACACACCAGAATCTGGTGAACAATGTCCTACTGACTGTGTTCACTTTGGTTCTAACTCTACATGGTGCTCTGGCTGGAGGTGGTGGCGGTGGACAACCTGGAGGCGACGTGGTTGTCCACCAGCAGGTCCTGCATCGTCTCGTGGGACCTGCGCACGCTCTGCAGGTGCAGCGCGATGAGCAGATCCGTGAGCACCCCCGAGCCAGTCATCTGCGTGGTCTGAGCTCCTGATGACGATCGGGAGTCTCCCGTCGCTGTCGCAGTGGCAAATGTGGGCGTCAGGTGCGTGAAGAGCTTGGTGATGGTCGCCACCGACACGTTCGGCACACTGATCGGGGACATGGTCAGCCAGCCTCTCTCGCGGTAGCTGAGCGCTGGGAACGCCTGGTGGCCATTACCACTATTCGTGGCGGCGCTTTCGGCCTGGGTTTCGTACATGTACACCACGCGGTCGGTCTCCGAGATGCGCTTGAACACGGAGCGCAGAGTCAGCGGCATGTTGGGCTTGGGCGTGACGCGCAGCTTCATCACCACCAGGCTGTCTGTGCTCTCGAGCAGTCTGCCGCTACCATGCTGGCCCTGGTTGGTCGGCTCGCGCTGGGCGATCTGCCACGCCGCGTCGTTGACTTCACGATAGTCGAACGGGTACAGCTTGACAACTTTGAAGTCCAGGTGCATACCCTGCTCGTCATGTGAGATATCGGTCACCGCCGAGTCTTTCACGAGGACGTCCAGTCCGTGGGTTTTCAAGAGCGCGTCCACGTCGTCGCTCTGTGCGCGGTAGTTGATCGCGTCTCGGAGGCTGGCGAAGATCGCCGCGTCCTCCGGCTCCCCCCCTTCACTATCATCTGCACCGTTCTCGTTGTCGTTGTTAGCAGAGCCTTGAAAGCGCGGTCGCTTGATAGTGGGCTGAGCCATGTCTTCCCACATCTAATGACGGACGCCAGAGATATATAGAAAGAGAGAGCGCGTTACATGGTTAGATGCGCCTTTTGAAAAGACTCGACAGAAAACACAGAGCCACGCACGCACCCGGCGCTTCTCGAGCACTTTCTCGAGGCTTTTCGCGAGCCGCAGCTGACCAAGTGCCATGTCGCGCAGGCGGGTGTTCTCCGCCTCGGCTCGGCTTTTTTCCTCGAGCTGGTGTGCTGCGGCCCTCGCCCACCACGACGCTGACTCGCCTTCATTATCGCCAACTGAGACGGTAGCCTTTGGTGCGGCGATCTCTCGATGCAGCTGCTTGTGGCTCTCCAGCTGCGCCTCCAGCTCTGCTGCCTGCGCACGCAGCAGCATCAGCTCCTCCTTCTGCCGCTCGCGCGTGGTCTTCCCCCCCTGCTTGACGCTCGTGAGCGGCGCTTCTAGCAGTGATGGTGGTGGCGGCGGGTGGGCATCAAGCGCTGCAGCCACCGTCGGTACAGGAATGGACTCTGGTAACGACAAAGCGGCGCGTACTTCGGGGCGACTCGGAAACGGGCGCTGCATCTGTGCGTCCAGCAGCGCGTTGAGCTGCGCGAGGTCCGCGTCCGCGTCCACGTGGCTGGCGTTGTTCGCTGCTTCGGATGACTGTCGCGGCTGCTGCATGGGGCTCGCGGCCGCAAAAAGCGCACTACCACTGGCAGCACTGGCGCCGCCGTCGCCGCTGGGGCTGAGCAGCGTAGCCACTTCGTGCAGCAGCAGCGCGTCCGCGTGCTCCTCCCACAGCATGTTTAGCTTTAGCAATCGAACGCGCTCAAGCGTAATCACGTAACTGTCCTCGCTGACTACTGCTACATAACAAACTAGAGACGCACAATCAACTGTCCAAAGAACACAGTCACTCGCTGACTGCTGGTACATAACAAATTCTACTTGAGGGCGCTCAGCACCAGCTTAATAATTCCATCCAACGAACTGGACGCTCATGCCCAGGCTCTGGCAGCGACAGCTTCGACATGATGGTGTGCGTGGCCTCGCCCATTGCGTCCCACTTCACTCTCGGCTTAGAATAGCTATCTCCGTTATCTCATTGTGTGTGTATGTGCGCGCGTGCGTGCGTTGAAGGACAATATGTATTGCATATTGGATCTCGGCCCTGTTTCCGCCGTCATCTGGCACTGTGAGTGCCTTCGCGGTCGTCCCCCAGTAGAGTACTATCACAGCCATCACTTATCAGCCCGGGAGTCTTCTGCCTCTAACAATCAGCGCACAAAATACACAGAAGCGCAAAAATACGCACGCACGATGTTAGTAATCACACAGCTCACCCACCCCCTTAACAGTGCCTTCCAGTGCACAGCAACAAGAGCCCAAATGGCCGTAGTCAAAAGCACGCACCATGCGCTTGCGGAGCACGCGGTCGAGGCTCCGTGCGAGCCGCACCTGTCCGACGACCAGCTGCCGCAGCTTGGCGTTCTCCGCCTGCGCCTGCCGCCGCTCTTCCTCCTGGCGCTTGGCGAG
>JAADVN010000848.1:0-12693 GCA_023335535.1 Globisporangium spinosum | reverse complement strand
GACAGAGACGTAGACGTCTAGGCTGCAGGGGTGATAGAAGAGGGTTGTCGTGTTGTTTACATGACCACGCAGCACGAGTTGGTCTTCTTCGCCTGCTTGTAAAACACCTTCGACTGCGTGCTCAGGTCCTGCGACTTGGACACCAGGTCGTCCAGCTTCTCGCCACGCTCCAGCACATTCTCAATGGTCTTCGACTGCATGTCGCGAAAAACACACCCAAAGAGCAAATCTGTTAGCAATGATTCATTCTATAAGGTTGGCTACAATCAAGAATTGATCAAGATCGTACCAGCACGGCCGTGGTGTCATCCAATTCCTTCTGGATGGCCGAGATCTTGTCCGCCTTCGATGGGTCCTGGTAGTCCGCGACAGCCGTAGCCAGAGGCGCCCAGTCCTGCGCAGGGCCGTTCTGGGTCTTCCACGCGCCACTGATGTGTGAAATAATGACAAACAAACAATTCTCGTGAGAATTCGCAACCAAGCACGAATAAATCCAGGATGGCGTCACCCAACACAATGCAGAGACTCACCGCTGCTCCTTGTCGTATTCGTCGATCAGCTTGTTCAAAAGCGCAAACGCCACGCGCGGAGGGTACTCCTGGTCAGCCACGACGATGCCCGAGATGCCGTCACGACGCACGTACACGTGGCACATGTACTCTACATATTCACAAAAAGAAATGCTTAGCACCCCCATATTCGACGGTATGAAGGCAATTAAAACTACAGCAGACGCACCTTCATGCTGAATGGACTGGCGCACGCCGAGCCCCGTGCGTTTGATGAACGTCTTGCTGAAAAAGTTAATCATCTCTCGGACGCTGTCGCCACAGAATAAAAATACACATCCATGGACACATCAGCGTTCCCTCCCATTCATGCGTACTGCAGCAGCAGTGAGTATACACGTAGCGCGAGTAAGCAGGACACACAAACACACCCCGAGCGCTGGAAGTAGCCGAACGACGACACTTCGTACGCGGCCGAGAGGATCACAGGCTCACCGCCATTCTCAGCCTGGCGAAGCAGTTCTAAACACGTGCACGCACACACACACACACACACACAGAGGGGGGAGCGTCAGCACAATACACCCAGATCGATATAGCACGATACACAGCGACTCGCATGTAGTGCACGCACGGATGGAGACGATCTTCATGGCGAATCAATCGAGAGAAGGCGGGAGAAGGGGGTACGTGACGTGGTGGCCGATCGCTCAACTGGGCAGTGGGCGGGCGGGCGCTTCTTGGTAATGTCGCGCTGGTTCTCTCCCAAGTGAGTGAGTGAGTGAACGAATGAGCGAGGCCAAAGCGTAACCCCTTTTCTCTGGGTCCAAAAAAAGTCCCTAATTCTCCACACTCTCTCTATAGCGACTGGTTACGCCGTACTCTGATTCCAGGTATGGTTACGCCAGCGAATTTTTGGCCTCTCTGGGAAAGGCGCAATATTTAGTCGTTTAACCTCTTTAAAACTCCTCAAACCTTTCAAGCATGGCGTCTCAATCCAAGCTTTCCGATGGTAGTGCTGGCATCCGATATTGAACATTAGAAAGCACTTGCCAACTGCGAAAAAAAACGAATGGTAGGGCGAAATAAACAAGCTTCCAGAACCGCAAAAATGAGATTTGGGGGGGAGTGTGTGTCACTCAAGTGAAAACAAATGCTGTGGTTTCACTATGGGGGATTACGACCAGCATTCCGCATTCCGCATTCTACCATCCAGGGAAGAAGCAAGGTGATCGATCGATCATCTGAGAGCGGGGGGTGCGGGTTCATACAGGAACAGCTCTCTTCAAGCCCAAGCGAGCGATGATCTCAAGCTCAACGCGCGAGAAGGCCAAGGCCACGAAGGCGTATCTGGAGCAGAAGTACGCGACCATGAAGAAAGAGCGCGAGGAGAGTCGCGTGCGCCGCAACACGCTCGAGCAGCAGATGGAGGCGCTGCGGCTCACGGAGCGCAAGAAAGAGCAGTACCGCCAGGAGCTGCGCTCGCAGGAGCTGCAGAGTATGCGCCACCAGCGCAAGCGGCTCACGGTGCAGGATTTCCAGCCGCTCGCGGTCATCGGTCGCGGTGCGTTCGGCGAAGTGCGTCTCGTGCGCAAGAAAGACAGCGGCGAGGTCTTCGCGCTCAAGTCGCTCGTGAAGAGCGCGATGGTCATGAAGAACCAGGTAGTGCACGTCAAGGCCGAGCGCGACATCTTGGCGTCCGCGGACAACGACAACGAGTGGCTCGTCACACTGCACTACTCGTTCCAGGACGACCACATGCTGTACATGGTCATGGAATTTTTACCCGGTGGTGACCTTATGGGGTTGCTCATCAAGGAGGATACGCTCAGCGAGGACACCACGCGCTTTTACGCCGCCGAGATGATCCTCGCGATCCAGTCTGTGCACGAACTCGGCTACATCCACCGCGACATCAAACCGGACAATGTGCTGCTGGACGCGCACGGCCACTTGAAGCTCACGGATCTCGGGTTGTGCAAGAAAATGGACACTCGCGTGGATCTACTGCCTGTGACGCAGCACTCGGTTGACTCGTCCTCGATGATGGCTCCGGTGCCAGGCGAAGGACCCGATACGTCTCGCAGTCGCCCATTCCTGCGCAATCGCCAAGTCGCGTTCAGCACTGTTGGCACACCTGACTACATCGCTCCGGAGGTGCTCGCTCAGAAAGGTTACGGCAAGGAGTGCGACTGGTGGTCCATGGGCGTGATTCTCTATGAGTGCCTCGTTGGATACCCGCCATTTTACGCGGATGAGCCGATGCAAACGTGCCGCAAGATCATCAATTGGCGCCAGTCCTTTGGGTTCCCGCCCGAGACAAAAGCTGTGCTGAGTCCGCAGTGCATGGATTTCATCCGCCGTCTTGTGTGCGACGCAGAAAATCGTATGGGAAGCGGATCGGTGGACGAGATCAAGCAGCACCCGTGGTTGCGTGGTATCGACTGGGATAATCTGCGCAGTATGAAAGCACCGTCGATCCCACCAGGCGGCGGCGTCGAGTTTGAGAACGCCCTCAAGCAGTTGCAGCTCAACGACCCGGTGCAGTGTAGCCCCGTGTACCAAACACTCGTGCAAAGCATCACATCGAACTTTGACCAAGTGCTGGAACCGTGTGAGCTGCCGGCGATGCCACCGCATGCAAGTTCTGCTGCAGGCGCATCGAGCAACTCGGCTGACATACCACCAGCCCCTGCAGCATTCGCAGCACCTACGCATGTTGGCACATCGCCCGACGAGTTGCCGCCTGCGTTCGGACCAGATGGCAAGCCGCTGACGTTCAACAAGTTTATCGGCTACACGTACAAGCGCAAACCGAAAGTGCGCTTGGCGCTGGATGAAGTTGAATTTGAGAATGGCAATGGAAATTCGGGTGTCGCTGCGAATGAGAGTTACGTGCAGCAGCAATACACGGGCAGTCGACCAGCGATGAATTTGTCTCCAGCGATCCCCCCGCAAGCTGCACCGCCAAGCAACATGTTTGCGTCCCCGCCAACTGTGCAGCAAACGGCAAGGCAGCAGCAAGCTGGTGCGCCGACCAACACGTTCACGCCAACTGTTGCTGGTGTTGAGCAAAGCAGACAACAAGGCACCGGCGCACCTAGCAACACGTTCATGTCAACTACAAGTTTTCAGCACACGAGTCAGCAACAAGCAGGTGCACCAAGCAACATGATCACTTCAACCACAAGCTTCCATCAAACAAGTCAGCAACAACAGAACGGCCCAACGGGGAGTATGTTTATGTCAAGTACGGGTTTCGAACAAACAAGCCAGCGGCGAAATCTGCAGACTGGTGCGACGGGTAGTTTGTTCGCTCCGGTTGCAGGTGCTGGGCAAACACAACAGCAGCAACAGGTTGTGACAACGAGCAGTATGTTCACCTCACCCGCAGCTGCTCACCAGCAACCAGCAAGAGAACACCAACAGCCATCTGGCGCAAGCCCAACGTGCCAGTGAGCACGTGAAGGTTGAAGCTAACGCTGATCAGCATAATATAAAACAAGTGGATGGAAAACTAAATATGCAGCAATTTTGTGTGTGAATATGTGTGAAAACTGGCAACCTGGACAGATAATGTAATGTGTCAATTGTCATCCAGATAAAAATTCCAGACGCTGATACAAGATTCACAGTCAACGGACATCAGTTGTCGCTCGTCGGGGCTCCACACCAAGCAGTTCACAGTGTCCAAGCGGCCCTGTCCAGTGGGCACGAGTGCTATGGTGCCCAGATCAAACACTTTGACCTCGCAATCTTCACCACACGTTGCAAGGAACCTCCCAGAGGGCGAGACGCTCGCGCACAAGACCTTGAGGCGACTCAGGTCAAGAAGGTACCCCACTGGGTCGGCCACGTCGCAGTCCCAGAAGAGCAGCCGACCGTCGGAGCCCGCGGTGATGATCTCTGTTTCACTATCGGGGCGCTGCGTGATTCCGTTGAGCGCCCCCTCACGAACTTGCTGCGCCACGATCCGGCGCTCGCTCTTGAGGTCGTAGATGAAAAGCGCCTTGTCGAGCTCGCACGAGTGGATCCAGTGCGGTTTGCCCACGTCGACAAGCACCTGGGTCACGCCGCGCTTGTGCTCGTGGAACTGGAGCACGAGCTCGCGGGTCTACGCCGACCAGATGTTGACGCCGCCGTCACTCGCGCCACTCACGATGTACTTGTCGCTGCTCGCCGCGGACGTGACTTTGCCGCGATGCGCGTTCGAAATGTGCCACTTCTTCTGCGCCATCGCAGCGTCATATGCGTGTATCCACCCGTCCGCCCAGCCCGAGATTACGACTGGCGGCGCATTTGACGATGCTGTCCTCTTCGTAATCGCGACTAAGAGTCCACCTGTGGCTTCTGTTGCCATGCACTTGAGCTGGTAGGTCGACAGATTCCAGATGCAAACGCTGCCGCCGACCGAGATCGCCGCAAACTCCTCGCACGAGTCCCCAAAAGCACAGCCTGCGACCGAGCCCAAGTGGCTGCTCGCGAGCTCTGTCGGCGCGAGCGTGTTGGCGACAATGCTGTACATCTTCCCCGCCGAGGTACCTGCAAATACCTGCGAGCCGTCAGGCAAGACCGAGAGGCTCGAGATATCGCCAATAAGCTGCACTTGACCGACTAAGTTCCAGTCCGAGTTGCGTCCGACCAGCTTCTTCATCACGCCGTCGCCAGCTCCAACATACACGTACCTTGCGGCTCGACAACAGGCGATGCTGTGTACGCCGTTGCGCGAAACGGGGGATCGCGTTGCGGTACACTTGTGCATCGATGTTAAACACCACGAGCTCGCCAGCCATCGTGCCCGCGAGCAAGTCCGTATGTGAGTGGGTCATCGACGCGCACAAATAGCTCCTCGTGAGTCCGATGTTCGGCATGTTGAACGTCGACGCGTCGAGCTTGTACTGCATGCAGCTGATGTCGTACGCGAGCTCACCCAGGAGCAGCTGGCTCGAGTATGCGAACGTCACGGCGTGTTTCGGGTGGGACATTTCTCTTCGACCTGGCCCCAATTGAGGATCATCACAGGTGTCGGGAACGACTTAGAGAGCACGAGCTTTGACGTCTATCAGCACAGCGCACAATTTGATTTATCGTCAATAATGATGATACCAAACAAGCGGCAAGAGAAGAACGGTAGATTGGGATCAGTCGCACCCGCATATCCTAGATGATCACGCGGCAGTCTTCTGATGACGCTGCAAGGAAATGGTCGTCCGGCGAGAATGCCATCTGCAGCACTGGACGCTGGAAGCTCAGCAGATGGTAGAGCTCCTGCTGTGTTCCTAGCTCCCAGGCCACAATCGCAGCTCCCTGGTCCTGTGAGCGCATTCGGGTGAGCTCTCTCTCTCGTGCGGCAGTGCCTGTATGGTCAATAATACTGAACACATCCCACCTACCTGATGTCTCTTGGAGCAGACCTGCGCCGACGCCAAGAGCGCGCCGGTGTTGAACATCGCGAACACGTTGATCTCTTCGTCGTGGCTGCACAGAAGCTGCTGGTTGTGCGTCTCGCGCACATTGCCCACGACGACCACCGCGCCCATGCTGTCGTACAACCACACATGACCGTCAGCCAGTTATCCATCCACCCATTCTTACACATTACGCGTGCGTCATCCACAAAGTGACCGCTTTGTACCAAGTGATGAAGCCCGCTGGGTCACCCGGATGCGCGTGGAGCGTGCTCTTGCCCTTGCCCGTGTAGCCGCTCACGTGCTCCAGCTCGATGCTCACTGCGGCCACCTGCTGCTGCGGATAGAAGCCGCCTCTGCTGCTGCTAAGGCGCTGGTTGTTGCTGCTGTTGCAGCTGATGTAGCTCTCCGCTGGGGGCTGCTTCGCGTAGCCATAGCCGGACGCCGTGGCGCTCGGCGCGAAGAGCTCCGGGTTCACGCCTCTGCTCTGGCGCTGTATTCTGGAATACGATATTGGATGGGGGCTTGATAGGCAGGTTGTGGTGTGATGGCAGTGGCGAGCAGCTCATGTCCTTTCCGACGCTTGACGTCTCTTTAAGATCGCGAAACGGCCAGTTGAAGAGCAGCGGGAGGGGTACGCTGTGAGTAACGCGGGGTTACGCTTACGCTTTTGGATTTGTTGTTTTTGTCATTGTTGTTGTGCGGTTGTGTTGTGTGGGGATTGCCAATTTCCAGATCCAGATCGCGATCATTATTCAGAGAGACAGTGGTTGGACCTTGACTACCTGTACCCCTATTGACGTTAACTTCAGCAGCACAACGGCGCCTTTGCTGATTAATACGCAATGGCGCAAGGGTGGACAAAGGGCAGAACCGTATCCAGTTTGCACGTTGGTTGATGTGATGTGCTCTGGCAACAGCCATCAAAGATCAAAGATGCTGGGGGGGGTTACGCGTGGTGTGTGAAGCAAGCAAGAGTGAGCGAAAAAGCGTAACTAGATAACCCCAAATATGCAGGTGGGAAGATCAAAGGTCCCACATCCTGCTGCGCTTTTTCCACCCAATGCAGCACTCATTCATTCATTCATCACATCACATCACAGTGGGTGGGCAAGCGCATACAAAAAGTCAGTCAGCAGTCTGATAAAATGTGGCTGCTAGCTTTTTTAGTGGTTTTTTGACAATCGCTTTTCTGAACGGAAAGCTAATTTATTTTGCAGCATTGCCAAGAGGTATTCCTCTTTGATCTATATTTTGAAAAGGTAAACCTCGCTATCATTGCTTTTCGGACGCGAAAGCGGTCATTTTTATGAAAAATAGAAGGAAGAAAAAGAGAAAAAAGGAAGAAAAAAAGAACGCACACATGCAAACGCTGTGTTGTTGTTGCTGCTGCTGGCGTCCTGGCGTTCCTTCTTTCCTTTGTTTGTTTGTGTGTGGGGACGTCGCATTTGGGCCGACCACAAAGGGCCGCACGCTTTGCTTCCATCCTGCTGCTTGCTTGTTGGCCGCCGCCACCGCCCGCCCGCTCAGTCACTCACGCACTCACTCACGCACTCGACCAAGAGCCGCAGGCCAACTGGAGCGTCCGTCTGTGGGGTTACGCTCGCTCGCTCGCTCGCGATCCTCCGCCGCCGCCGCTCCCACATTCCGCAATTGCTTGTGTCTTGCGCGGTTGCTTGTGGCCCGTCCATCCGCAGTAGTAGAAGAGTACCAGTGTGTGTGTCTCTCTGTCTATCTGCCGGTCTGTCTGTCTGTCTGTCTGGATCTCAAAGCAGACTCGCCTTGCCCCCCTCGCTCCACCCCAAAGCAACCGACCGACTACTGGCCGCACGCACGCACGCAAGCGCAACAAACACAAGAAGCAAGCAAGCGGCGCAACAAACACAAACAAACACAAACGCAAGTCCGCCCACAAGTTGTGCGCACTCACTCTTTGTTTTCGTACACAGACCGCTCGCTCGCTCGCCTGCCCGTCATGCTGCGCGCCAAGCACATGGGCTTCCGCAGCGTCAAGTGCGTGGAGGTAAAGGCCGAGACCACGACGCCCGGCGAGGTGCGCACCACGACGGACGCCACGGGCGCGCGCGTGAGCACCAGCCGCGGCCGCCGTACGCTGCCCAAGCTCGAGTTCTCGGTGGACGAGGACGGCGCGATCCTGCACGGCCCGCAGCGCGGCGCGTTGCCGTCCCAGGGCTTCTTCAGCAGCAGCGGCAGCGGCAGCTTTAGTGCCGCGACTGCAAACGCGCAAGACACGGCGGCGGCCGAGAGAGACCTGCTCTACCAGTCGGCGAGCTTCCAGGCGCTGCACATGCGCGACTTCCCGTCGCCGCCTAGTCGCAGCGGTAGCCAGCGCGACATGAGCCGCTTCTTCGACGAGACCGATGAAGGCGGAGATGCTTCGGCCG
Source organism: Globisporangium spinosum (assembly GCA_023335535.1). Lineage (NCBI taxonomy): Eukaryota > Oomycota > Peronosporomycetes > Pythiales > Pythiaceae > Globisporangium > Globisporangium spinosum. The sequence continues at coordinate 4,371 of JAADVN010000848.1, read as the reverse complement.
CCGCTGCCAAGCGACAGAGTGTGCCTGTCCCGCCGATGAAGGAGTGCGTGCTCAACGACACCCGCGCGACGACCATGGCGATCAAGTACGACAACGCGGTGAGCAAATTCGTGTGCGGCTCGTCGATCGAGCGCTTCTCGGGGCACACGGGCGTGTGCCGCGTGCTCGGCAGCAAGAAGTATCCGATCATCCCGCACAACCTCCAGATCGGCGACTTGCTGCGCATCGGTTCGGTTGGGCTCGTGGTCTGTGAGCTGAACCGCACGGCGCGCGACGAGACCCAGGAAGCGCTCAGCGAGGAAGAGTACGAGTTCCTGAAAGAGCATTACCTGAGTTTGCCGCTCCAGCAGACGTTCCACCCCACGGAGAGCCAGAGTCACATGAACAACCACAACAACAACAACAGCAACAACGGTGACGAGGAAGACGAAGACGACGACGACAACAAGCACAGCCGACGGGGATTCCGCGCGGGAGAGACGTCCGACGAAGGCGAGTCCGAGGAAGACCGACGCGCAGGTGGACGCTCCAACTCGGGCTCTGTGGACGGCGACGACCTCGAGGCCGTCCATGAGCGCTCGATTGGCGCGTCCGGCATGGTCGGCAAGAAGTTTTGCTACATTTGCTACGACGGCGATGAAGAGCCCGAGGAGAACCCGCTCGTGGCGCCGTGCCACTGCAAAGGCGACACAAAGTACGTGCATCTCAACTGCCTGCAGCGCTGGAACAACAATCTGGATGCCGACGGCACGAACCCGAACCAGAAAGTGTGCGCAGTGACCAACACTGACGGGTTGGACGTGTGCACGATCTGCAAGGCTACGTATTTGACGAGCGTGAAACTCGAAGACGGCCGCGTGGTGTCGCTCTTGGCGCAGAAGCTGCCACCGCCGTACGTGACATTTGCCGTCGTCACGCAGCACGAGACGAGAAATCGACAGACCGCATTGACGAACACGCGCTTCCAGCTGAGCTTTGCCAAGTGAGTTGTTGTCATGATGTATTATTCGGGTCAGATGGGGATCTTGGCATTAACTGAACTCTTGTGTGTGTGTGTTTGTAATTCACAGTATGCCGCGCAACCAGCAGTACTTGACAATTGGACGCTCGACGACCAACAACATGACCTTGCGCTACCGCACAGTGTCGCAGCTCCACGCGAAAATCAAGTACCAGGATGTAAGTGGTTTGTTTGATGAGTTCGGGGCTTTGCTTCTCTGTAGTTTTGTGCTAATATGCTCGATTCCTTTTGAAATGTGTGTGTTACAGGACAACTTTTTCCTCTTTGACGCCTCGAGCTCAAATGGCACGATGCTGTTCCTGAGCAGACCGCTGGAGCTGGACTGGAATAAGACGGTGCACGTGAAGATCGGGCGCACAATATTGACGCTCAAGTCTAAGAAGCGGTGGAAATGGAACGGCGGGAACAGCGAGCAAAACGGGAACGAGATAGAATACGGCTCGACGGCAGGGTCCCCACCTCCATCAGCTGTGTCAGCAGTGTTCCCAGCGACACCGACAAACCAAACAATAAGCGCGACGAGTCCACCTCCGCACACTCGAGGCACCAACAACAACCAGTCTCGAGCGCCTCATCGCTCTGTGCCGAACCGATTCGAGTCCAATAATGGCTCAACAGTCTTGAACGACCCGAGTGCAGAGCTCGTGTCATCTCCGTACTCGCTGCGTGATCTCCTCGGACGATCATACCCTGCTCCTGGGTCACGGAGAGGCTTCCACGAGTTTGATCGCGCGCTCGCCTCTCCAGTAGCAGGATTGGGCAACCAGGTTGAATCGATGCGACTGAGCGACCTGGTCGAGGAGGAACCGCTTCTCGCGGCTGACGGGAGCAGGCGAGTAGCCGCGCAACAGCCACTTTTACCCCACCAGCGTCGCATGCGAGCTGGATCCGCTGGTTCTGTGCACGTGGATAGCGGCGATGAGTTGGCTGCCATTCACGAAGAGCATCGCCGACAGCAGCAGCACGAGGCTGCGCTGTACGAAATCGCCGCCTCTTTTCCAGACGCTGACGTTGCGAATCTCCGCGTCGTGGATCCAGGGACTGGGATCGGCAGTCCGATCGTCGTGAGCAGCATCGTCGACGGGAGTAGAGACTAGCGAACAGCAAGAGCTTTCGAAAACCTGCGTGATCTCCCTTCCCTTTCCCCCAATCAACTTTCCCCTACCTCTCCCTTGTTAGCGTGCGATGCGATGCGTCAGCGCTTTGCCCACGCGCCTACAGTTAATTTCCGTTGATATATTTAACAAACCTCCATTCTTTTCGTCTTGCACTCGTCGTCATTGTGAGAGTAAAGCTTGGTTGTTTCACGAGTCAAAAGTCCCGTAAGCTCCAAAGTCGGCCATTCGATTACCAGGATCAGTTGACAGGTGGCTACTACTTACATCTTGGCTTTTTTGTTGTTGTATACTCACGGGTGGCTGCCCGTCCAGAGCTTGGTCGGCGTGGCGAGCTCGTTGCCCACGAGCTGCTTCCAGCTCTCGTGGGTCTGCTGGATCACCTCGACCGCATAGTCGCGCGACTGGGCCTCACCGTTGAACGCGAACTCGCTCGGGCGCTTGCCATCCGGGATCTTGTAGTCGCGGAACCAGCGGTGCACCTGCGGCACGATGTCGTGCAACTCGGTCTTGGCGAGGTCGCGCACGTCGTGCACGAGCGCGGCCAGCGGGTCGTTCACGTTGATCGCGATGACCTTCCAGTCTGTCTCGCCGTCGTCGATCATGCCGAGCACGCCCAGCACCTTCACGGGATACACCTCGCCGACGCCCATGACCTGGCGGCCGATCTCAACCACGTCGATCGGATCGTTGTCACCACCGAACTTTGTGGCCTCGTCCACATGGTTCGGGTCCTCCCACGTCTGCGGCAGGCAGCCGTAGTTCACGAGCGACTCGAAGTGGTAGAAGCGCGGCTTGCCCTTCTTCTCGTCCTGCTTGATCGGGTTGAACTCCTCCTCGCCCGCGATCTCCATCTTGGCGCGCGAGCTGCCAACGCGCACACAGACATATAAATAGAGGAATAAGGAGAGCGAACCAATTCCGAGCAATCGATCGATCAACGAGACGTACCCGCGCGGGATCTCGTTGACAAAGTTGAAGATGCTGCCGGCGGCGGCGCTGGCCTCATGCGGAGCGGACGATGCGCTCGCAGGCTGCGCGTAGAGCGAGATGTGGTGCCACGGCGATACCTTGCGGCCCGTGCGATCGTAGAAGAAGTAGCGGCACGCGGGCGTCTCGGGCTCACCTACGCGGCGCAGCGTGTGCTGCAAAATAGAACAAGCACGCATCCGTCGCCACCACACACAAGCACATTCAGTATGTACGTGGAGCCACACATAGCGAGCAGATACATGCAACAGAGAGAGGCGTTGAGCGCGTCACGTACGAGCGCACGGAGCACGCGGCGGCTGCTGCGCATGCTGGTCATCGAGAGCGCCATGTCCGTCCAATTCGCTGAATGCCAGCCTGGAATCGAGTTTTTTGATTCGCAATAACAGGAAAAGGATCGATACCTCTGTCTGTCTATCCCTGGGTCGTCACAGTTTAAGAGAGCGCCTCTCCTTTTTAGTCGGCCGTAAAGAACGGTATACAGGACAAACTCATTGAAAAAGACAGGTATGCGCTGTAGACAGTATTAATTACACAAACTGCTCACAAAGACCTTCATTCTGTCTCTCGCGACAACAAAGTCTGAGTGTAAGCCTCTTCAACTGTATTGTGAGCACATTCTCCGACCATCCACTCCATAGTGAAACCAAGTGTGCTGCTCTTTCGAGAACGAATATTCTCTTTGAGTTGTTAAACCTCGAAAGCGATGGCACTCTTCTGGCCAATCAGATCGCAGTGTGTGCTCTATATCGGTACCGATTTACTTCTACAACCGGGGTACGAAGAATGGCGCGGCCCAAATGGCTTCACAAATCATGGTTTCTAAATAAATTGCATACAAACCATGGATCTTTAATCCATCTAATACAATCTTCATTTTTGTTTTATATAACCTCGTTTTACGAGCACAAAACCTCAGTAAAACCGAGGTTTAAAGGTGCCGTGTTCACAGTACCGTATTGCTCATGTAAAAAGCGGCCTCAATGTGTTCACGGTACTATCAAACTCTTTCAGAATTGATCGTACCGCCAATGACATGCGTTTCGTAAAAACTGTTTGCTACCTATTTATGTGTGTGACACACTATATTTTACATGAGAACATAATGTGATCCACATTATTTATGGTTTTGCCTGAAAGCTCGATTTGGTTTTGGAAGTGCCTCCCAAGTTGCAAGCATAAATACCGGTGACAGACTTTACAAAGCGAATGCCCAGGTTACCTCCGCTCAGGACGCTGAGTGGT
>JAADVN010000847.1:0-12724 GCA_023335535.1 Globisporangium spinosum | reverse complement strand
TCCAAGATGTGGTCACCAAGTGGTCAAATGAAGTCGTGCTTCCGCCATGAGAACGTCCCACATGTTTTCTATCATATTTGAAGATTTCAGCGCCGGAGAGTAAAAATTGAGGGGAAAATCTACATTTTCGTGAAAAAAAGACGTCCTTAAGATTTTGGCGCGCACTGTACAAACGCCGGTACGAACGCTTACTTCAGTTCGATTCTGCATGAAACAGAGCCAAAAGATCATCATCAAGAGAGAGAAAAGCAACGCCGGCAAGGACAGCAATGGTGTCGGACGCGGTGCTGCTGCTGATCGCGCTCACGGGGCTCAGCGCCACGATCCTCCTCGTGCTCTTCTTCGCAGGCTACTTCCGTGGCTCAACGGCGGTGCGTCTTTGTCTGCTACGTGATCGCCCTATGCGAGCTCTCACATCACCCAGCTGCTGTTATCATTTGTGATAGTTTTGGTGGTGACATTTGTATCGTTTGATACTGTAGCGCATCGCGGACGCGGCAGATGATGGCGGCGACAAGGGCGTCGTGAAAGCGGGAGGACGGCGAGCTGCTGGCGGCGGCGGTCTTGCTGCGCTGCGCAAGCGCAAGGACAAGAAGAAAGCGGGCGGCACAGAGCGTGAGGAGCCTGCTCAGCAACAACAGGAGGTAGCGGCAGCGGCTGCAGCTGCTCGTGCCGCAGATGTGGAGGACCACGACAGAGACGCTGAGAATGAAAATGAGAACGACGAAGGACTCGTGGAGCCGTGAGTGTGCTACTGTGATATGGTGTGTGCATGACGAGCATGTTTCTCTTACGATTGTTTCTCTTTGCGTGTTGTTGTTGTTATCCGCAGACGTGCACTGACAAAGAAAGAGCTGCAGAAGGAAATGAAGAAGCGCGAGCGTGAAGAGATGCGCCAGGTGTGTGTGATATATGGAGTTGCTATTGTGCGGCAACTGATAACGGGGATTGACATCGAATGAACCATGTGTGCATGCCTACAGTTCGAAGAAGCGAGACGCGAGGAGCTCAAGAAGAAAAACCAGGCCAAAGAAGAGGTGGGTTGATATTCTGAACCCTGTATTTTTGTGCATCAGGTGGCGCTCATACGCTCACCTGTTTGCAATACTCTTTGCTACAGGCGCTGCAAAAGAAACGCGAAGACGACGCGAAGCTCGAGCAGGAGCGCGAGGCCGAGAAGAAACGCGTGAAGGAGGAGAAGGAGAAGAAGGAGCAGGAGGAGTTTGACAAGTGGAAGGACATGTTCGTGGTCGAGGAAGAAGGCTCCAAGATGGCCGAGGATAGCGAAGAGTCCCAGAGTCTACTGCAGCAATTTGTCGACTACATCAAGGTACGTCCATCCAGCACATTAGAGTTAGAGGTTGTGGCTGGCTCACTGACTGAGACTCTGGCTGTAGAACCACAAGGTCGTGCTGCTGGAAGACCTGGCGTCCGAGTTCAGCCTGACAACGCAGGACGCGATCCAGCGCGTCGAGGCGCTGCAGGCGTCGAATCGCATCACGGGCATCATTGACGACCGCGGCAAGTTCATCTACATCACGGAGGACGAGATGGAGAAAGTGGTCAAGTACATCCAGCGCAAGGGGCGTATGAGCCTCTCGGAGCTCTCGAAGGAGTGCAACAAGCTGATTCGTCTCGAGGGTGACGCCGATGCGAGTTGCAGTGGAGGCGCGGCACTCTCGGTCGACTGGCTCAACGAGGAAGCGGAGATCGGAGGAGGCGACCAAGAAACGAAAGAGGCGAGTCCCTAAAGGTGAAGAAAATGGTCGAACTTTGGCTTTTTTGAACAACACAAAAATGGACAGTTGGGAAGAGTGCGCCTTTAACCATGTAACTCGAGTGTGATGATGCGTGTGATGGATAGATAGATATGTTAGAATGTGTTGTGCTGGTTGCATTCCTCACGCGCTGTTTCTGTCTTGGCTGACGTAGCCATCGTTTTCATAAATTAGGCGTCAAAGTACCACTGCGCTGTCTTCCGTCTGTAGGACGCTGGCGGTGCGTTGTTCGCGAACTGCACCACGCGCTCCTTGTGCTGTTTCTCCGCGAGCTGCATGCGCTTGAGCTCGAGGTATTCGGTCTCGCGCTTCGGCTCGTCCGTGAGGCGGCGCTCGTCCAGCTGACGCACGAGGTCCGACTGGTTGCGCTGGCGGAACAGCTCCTGGCGCGCGGCTTCTTCGACGTTGTGCTGCGCGTCGCGCTTCACCCAGACCTGGTCCTCCATGTCCTTGCGGATCTTGTTCAGGTACGTCAGGTCCTCGACCTTGGTCTCCATCTGCCGACGGAGCATGCGCTGGAACTCGAGCTGCTCCTGCTTGAACCGCTCCTGCTGCTCGCGCTCTCTCCGCTGCGTGTTAGCCTCCTGCGAGAGCGCGAGCTCCAGCAGCCGCATGTCGTACTGCTCCTCCCGCTCGGCGGCGTACCGACTCGCTTCGACGCGCTCCTGGTTGGACTTCTTCACATCCATTGCGCGCTGTGTGGGTGGTGACAATAAGGTTAGTCGTGACGGGAGCTAATTCTATTACAAATTCAACAAATGATGCACCGCGATCTCGTTCTGTTTGTTCTGGAACTCGAGCTCTTCTTCGACCTGGCGCAGGTGATGCCACTCGTCCAGCAGCGCTCGGTCCTCCGCTTTCTTGTGCTTCTCCATTTCGCTGCGGTTTTTCCGGAACAAGTCGACCTGCAGGTCCAAGATCGTCTTGACCTCTTCGTTGCGCTTGATCACCATCTCGCGGTCCAGGCGATCACGCTCTTCTCTCTTCAGCCGGTCTTCCTCCCAGAGCTGCGCCATCCGCGCATCAAACAGTTTCTATTGTAGTTGAGAGAGAGAGATGCAAGATGTCAGAACAGACACGCATTGCCAGCCTGTGATAGCGACTCCATATGAGGACCAACCTCTTCTTCGAGGCGCTTGCGCTCGTCCAGCTGCTTGTCACGGTCCTGAAGCACCACTTTCTGCATTTTGTCCGAGTCCTCCACGCGGCAGTCGTCACAGGACTCACTATGTAAAGAACAAACAAACAAACATAATCCATAGAGTATCAGCATAGGACCATGATGATCCAAGAGCCCACTGTGTCCCCAGCAAGCCTCGCATGACATGAAGTTACATACCGGTACTGCTGCATGCGCTTCTCTTCGACGATCGCTCGCCGTTCTCGCTCGCGACGTTCCTTGAGCTCCAGCGCTCGCTGAATCATTCTGTACATCGCGAAGAATCATCATTGAGGCATAGATGTTGTGTGCGAGTACCAATGTTATCTCCAACTACCTTTCGACGATTTCGTTCACTCATTTGTGCTTTCAATCCTCGAGTGTCTCCATGTTGGCGAGGTATTCTTCCTTCCACTCTTCCATCTCTCGGTTATAAAGCTCTGCCAGTCTGGACGCACAACAAACATGCAGATAGTTAGGAGACTCAACACACCTCTTGCATGACGATATGTAGCAAAAGCGCATTCGTTAAATGCTCCACAAACAGTCGTCTGCTGTGCAGCTGCGACTCGTGCTGGTTCTTGAGCCGGTGCATCGTGCGCTGCACGTGCGAGCCCTCGGAGCGCACATGCAGCGTCTGCTCCCATTCAGCGCGCGAGTTGGCCCTGTCCAGCCCCTTAACGCAGTCCACGTAGCTCGCGAGGTGCTCCTCTCGCTGTCGCTGCTTGAGGATCAGCGACTCGCCCACACCGCGACCGCCCTGCCCTCCGGCGCGCGCGTTGAACGCGGCAGCCATGACGCAAGTAAAGGAAGGCTGCTGCTGGTCACGATACAAGAGCTCTCTCTCCGTCTATGCAGCTGGCGATCTCTGCGGGTGATGAAGGTACTTGGTGCTGCGGTCTTCTTGAGGTATCGTGTGCGCGCGCGGGGGAGGGTAATTGCTCGTCCGAGCTTCGTTCTGGCTTGCTTGGAGCTCTTGCGAAAATGGCTCCATCCAAAATTAGAGAGCTTCAACGACGCTAAATTTGGTTGGCAAGTTTGATTGGGCAAAAAGCGGGGGCTCCTCTCTTGACTTGGTTTTTGTATACACCTGGGATATTCTCTTTATATGTTATAGAGGTCCCATTTCAAGGTGAGTTGACTATGAATGAATGCAGGGATTTACTTCTTTTAGAGAGGCTTCTGATTTATGGCCAATAGACGAGCACACTTGATTCTACTGGATATAAATGTTCAAACGCAACCAGAAATAGACGTACCGTCTTGTAACATACCTCTCACAGTACATGATCTTTTTTGTTCTATCGGAATGGAGAACGGAATTCACACTCGAGCAGGCTTGAGTCGGATCGCTTGCTGTGCAGCATGCAGACATTATTATTGACGTTTTCGGTTCTCGCGCGCGGCAAGTTCGTTCCGTTGCCCCACTGAGAACTGTTTCTGGAAGAGATGGCTGGGACTGCCTAATTGGCTCCTCGCTTTTGCAAGATTAACAAATGGGAGCCACACATTATGAGCCATCATTCCATCCCTGGCCTCTGCACCATGACCATGGACATATTTCGTTGGTCATCTGATCCGCTGCTGCAAATTCCCAGCCGTAAACGACGCGTTAGTGCTTGGGGCTCTTCTGCTTTCCGCACAAGGTGTCGAAAGAGCAAATTTTGTTCGCGAATGGTGAGAGAAGGGTGGTAAGCAAGCGGCAAGCGGCAACCGCCACAACAACAAGCAACAACAGCATGTATTTTACACAACTGCTGCGCGCAAGGTTGAACAACCAGAAAACTACCAACAAAATAAAGCTAGCCTACTAACACAACACCAACAGCCACGTCAACAGCCGCACTGTCGTTTTCGCGTCTTTTCGTGCTTCGGAGGAGCACAAAGAACTGAAAATGCTGCATGCGTTTACCGTTTAGCCGGCATTATTGGTGTCGTTTGCTCACGCCAATTATGTGAGCGATTGCAAGTTGAAGATCTCGCTTAACAGCACACACTGACGAAGCTTACGCCTGCGTTAGCGGCACCATTGTCATCATCCACTTGGTCTAACAAACAAGCAAATCGCAAGTGCAAAGTAACAAACACACAAACAAGTGCAACCTGGCAGGCAAGTTGTTGTTACTGCTCAACAACAAGCCAGTCAGTTCGTTCAAACCAAAGGCGTCAGGCTCTTCCACCGGGGGGATTAATCAACGCAAAGAGGCGGAAAGGACTGTGTTGCGACCAAATCCAAAATCTCTACGGTCCAACTTTTTCATGCAGGATAGATAGAATCTGAAGATAACCTGTGATGTGAGGGGCCGCGCGCGCGCAATGCATGGAGCGGGATTTAGGAGTCGGTTCAAGAAGGGAGTTGGAACCGAAAAGGAGGGTTGGTCGATACAAGCAATAATGCAACAACTTTGGCGTTACGGTAGCGCTGGTTGACAAGCCAATTGATCCGGAGCCCTCCGGTGGTTCTCATTTCTGATTCTGCAACAGTCACTTTGGAACTGGTGTTCCAAGATGCAGCACCACTTGTTTGTTTGGCTTGCTTGCTTGTCTGTTTGCTTGCACTTGTTGCCCAGCGCTCGAAAGTACGGCTCGTGTCCGAGGCGTCACGTCAGACTCCGACGTTTCGCTTTTTCGAACGAAAGAGCTCGAAGAGTTTGAAGCGCACACCTCAACTCAACTCAACTCAACGTCTGAGGTCATGGCGTTCGCCTTTTGCTTCTTCAACAAATGCTTGCAGTTCCATCATGATCCAAGACAAGCGCCTGCTTGCTTTTGTGAATTCATTCATCACATCAGAGCTTGTGTTCTATTTGAAACGAGCGTCGACTCATATTGTGTTGTAGTCAGACCCGAGTGGGAGGGGGGCTATCCTCTTGTAGCTAGGTACAAGGGGACAAGTCAGCATTTCTTATTGGAGATACAGGCTCCTCACATGATGAACCCGTTCTCCGAACGCAAACTGGTGTTTTTGGAAAGCCAGTCCGCAGCAGCAGTTCCAGTATGTCCCGTGATTGGCAAAAAAGGTATGCAGTCAGTCGCAACTCTCTATCCAGGATATATATCTTTCGCACTGGTACTGACTGTACTGTACGACAATCGATCCCCAGTTGGTCTGATCGAAATGGAATTGGGAACGAAATGGTTCGGAGTGTGGCGTTGTGTTGTCGTCGTCGTCGCTGCTCTCTTTGAGTTCGCTGTGCTATTATTCGTGTGCAGGCTGTTGTGTTGCTTGAATGGGGCTCGTTTCTGGGTTCTTGTCAATGTGGATAACTTTGAAGACCCGCTCTCTTTTCTTCACTCTCTCTTGGCGAGTGAGTGAGTGACGCCATTACGGTCCAGAAAATGACTCGCTTTTTGTATAGGGCGGCGCATTTCTTATTTGAAAGTGCAGGTGTAACTCACGGTTGTGTGTGTGTGAGAGTGGAGCAAGCATTGAGACTGTCACGCCTCAAGTGCACAAGCTACAGGCGTGCGCCTTGGTGGGTTGAACAACTGCAGCAGTAGCGGTCTCAGTCTCGATCTCATTCTTCCATTTGGCGTTCAAGCAATCGAAATCAATTAGAACCCCTCTGCTAAATTTTGACAGTCTCAACAATCGGTCGCAAGGGGGTCGTCGAAATGCTATCGAGTATCGATAAAGCACATGGTTGCAAGATACAGTGAAGAACCATCGCTGCTGGGAACTAGCTAGCTGGCTGGAGATGGTGGATCAAAAGGTAGACCCCTCTCACGACTGGTGTTATTTTGAAAGGAAGTCCAAAGTTATATATCGCCTCTGGGTCGGAACAAACGTTGCAGATGTGTCTTTCAAACAGCAAATCCGAGACAAAGTGTGTGCATTGAGCTTCGCCGCGCCCCTCAAAATGCAAATAGGATCATTTAACGCAAAAGCGCACAATTACGTGGCTGATTGGTATTGAAAAGCTTAATACTTTATTGAATATCAATTTCTAGTGGTGGTGCCCGTTTATGCGCTATTGAGAGTGACCGCATGCGGTCAGCAACTCTCTCTTTACTTGACTTTATACAAACATGAAACTCTGTATAATTGTCAACTGTAATAAAACTACAAAAATGAATGACTTATGACCTCTATGTCCTTTCATTTGTTTTGTATCTATTATGAAAGGCGACTTTCCGAGTTGCATGATCACTTCGTGGTGGCAGTTGGCTTCAAGTTTCCTTGCCGCGCAGTGCAGGGACGGGCCATGACGCGTGAACTCAATATGACGATCGTCAATCAGATCGAGCGGAATGGTTCACTTGTTCTTTTTTTTCTTTCACACACTTTTTCACAATGACTTCGTCATGGGAACTGTGGTTCTCGTCTCATACCAAAAATCCATACATTTTGGCTCATTTCCTGCCTACTACTACTCTAAAAGTTGCTCACATGTTTGACCATTTTGGATTTCAGGAAGAGAGAGAGGGACATGTTTTGGATTTCCCAACACATACATAGTCCAGGCAAACAAAGCCAAAGGTATTGACCACCAAGGCCCTTGGTGGTAGAAAATTTGGCCATCTGTCCAGCTTTGGATCTTCATGCCACCCGAATGAAGGCTTGCGAGCAGCGAGAGAGCGAAAGGGGGTTTGGGTGGGGATTCGGGTTTCGGGCTTTGACTTTGGCCAAAGCCGACGCTCTATGCTGCTTTGTGCGTTTGTTTGTTCTCCAGTTGTGTGTGTTTGCACAATTGGGTTTGACCCACACACACAAACAGCCTGCTGTGTGCGCCTCACCTCACACATTCACATAGCTGTGACTTGCTGGTCAAGTGAACAAGACACTGTGTTGTGTGAGTTTTGTGTCCTTCCCACCTTCTCTCTTCTTTTGATCCCAGGCTTCCCACGCAAAATTGTACCGTAGAGGCCAAACCAAATCTGCAAATCGCAGTTTTGTGTGCCGAACGAAGTGTGCGGAGAGAGCACCGCGTGAGTGAGTGACTGTTGCGATCAAGTCAAACAAGAAGAACAAAAAGAAAGCAGGAAGCAACGTGGCCAGTTGTGTTGCATTGCATTTGCATTTGCATTTGCATTGGGTTTCAATCCCACTTGTTGCACAAACACAAGAACGCTTGGCTTGTTGCGTCCTGGCGGGTCTTATTCATCCATTGTATCAGAACCCTCACGCGTGGTCTGAGCAAGAATGACACCAAACAGCTGGCGGTGTGTACGCTCGCTCTTGGCCTGTTGGTGGGGCTTTTTGGTCAGGTTTCGCTTGTGTTGGATGGCCAGTCTGTGTCCGTCCCACCCAGCTGATTGGGCCGGGACGAAACCGTCACTCCTGAAAATAAAATCGTGCCCCGTTGATGTGCTTCCACCGATCACTCACTGACGTCCGTCCCCATCTCCTCTCCTCCGCGCTCTCTCTATCACTCGAGTCGCTCTAGCCTTTGGGCTTTTGAGCCCAAAGGAGCGTGTCAGATAAGAACAAGAAAATACAAGAGAGAGACCCAGATCCATCCGCAGACCCCCCTCTCTCTCTCTCTCTCTCTCTCTTTCTCTCTCTCGTTGGGACCAACAAACAGACAGCTCTCGGCCTCTTGTCCGCGCGCAGCCCCAGTCCGACTTCCGGCAAGAACGACAACCCCAAGCCCAGCAAGGCCTTGCTTTTCGCGCTTGCTTTTCGTGCTTGCTTGCCCTCATTAGGCTGCTTGAGCCGTGGCCGACGCATCCCGTCGCTCGCTGCTCCATCAATTAATTTCCACGCGAGGGATCACTCGCAACCAGACAGACCAGATCAGCAGATCGCTCGCCTGCCCGCTCGTGTCGTGACGCGCGCTTACATTTGGACGAGGCATCCGCGAGTAACAGTTGGACCGCGTCATCCCTCTCTCCATCTCTCTCTGAGTGTGTGAGAAGCCTCACCATCCGCAGTCCGCGCGCACCCCCCATCCCCAGTTGCAGCCCGCACCCCATCCGTCCGGCCGGCCGCGTCCGCGTGAAAAAAAAACATGTCCAGCGCGAGCTTCAGTAGCTCTCGGAGCGGCGGCGACGCGAACCCCAGCAGCTCTTCTTCCAGCAGCAAGCAGCAGTCGTACTCGATGTTCCCGATCGTGGAGAAGACGTACCGCGTGCGGATCACCGAGGACATCGAGCGCGACCTCAAGTTCCTCGGCCAGTCGCGCATCGATGCGCTCACGTCCAACTTCGACATGACGCTCGTCAAGGAGAAGGGCAACCTCAAGCTCTACGAGCTCGCCGAGAAGGAGTTCTTCACGATGAAGGGTGTCACCACCGTCAACGCGCCGCTTGAGGAGGTCATGGCGCTGCTCAAGATGGACTCAACCTCCAAGCTGCGCGAGGTCATGGGCGAGATCTTTGGCACGCTCTTCCTCGACGGCGTCGTGCTCTACAAGGCCCGCGAGACGCGCAAGAACGAGAGCCTGTCGGTCAACTGGACCGCGCTGCAGTCCTCCAAGCCCCACCTGCCGCACCGCGACTACGTGTTCCTGCGCTACGGCGACGTGTTTGAGAAGAACGCGGACCACGGCAACTCGTACCACTCGAATGGCTCAGGACTATATGTCGGCGCGTCCATCTGGGAGTCCATCGAGCTCGACGGCTGCGACCCGCTGCCGTCCTCGCACAACGTCGTGCGGCTGCGCATGCGCCGCTGCGGCATCGTCGTGGAAGAGACAAATTCCGAAGACGGGCTGCGCGTGTCGTTCTTTCTGTCCGAGGCGCATCCCGGACGCGCGACCGTGTCCACGCTCACGCGCGGCTGGATGACCAAGCTCGTAAGCTGCACCGAGGAGATCGCGAATGTGATCATCGCGCGCGCGCTGGCGTCGCAGAGTCTGCTGTCGAAGAACCAGTTCGTCAAGGATGGCGTCAACTGCTTCATCTGCATCAAGGCGTTCTCAATGTTCCGGCGCAAGCACCACTGCCGCGTGTGCGGCGACGTCGTGTGCAGCAAGTGCTCGGAGGTGAAGAATTTGAAGCAGGGCGGCGTCAGCAAGGAGATCCGCGTCTGCCAGCAGTGCCGCAACAGCAGCACGGCGTCGATCCGCAGCTCCGGCAGCGAATCGCGCACGCTGCACTCGGGTGCGTCCAAGCCGAGCTTCTCCAACTACTCGGTGGCGTCCTCGGACGCCTCGCAGTCCTTTGACGAGGATACGTCCACGTACACGGGCTCGACGTCCTCGAATGCACACACGATCCCGGAGAACTCGCTCTCGGACTCGAACAGCGAGTCGGCGCGCATCAAGACGTACCCAACGACCATGCAGTCGCGCGCGAATGGCAGCGGCCGCGGCATCGGCCCTGAGCAGCCCAAGCTGCTCTCCAAGAAGACAAGCATGACGTCGTCCGATATGATCCTGCTCTCCAAGCAGGAGGCGCAGATGGGCAACGACATGATCCTGCTGAGCAACAAAAACCGCGGCCTCGAGTCCTCGGGCTACTCGGAGTTCGGCCACTACGTGTACGATGGCGGCATGGCGAACAGCATGTCACCCGAAGAGATGGCCGAGATGGAGCTCGCGTCCACGGTGCGCGAGAACACGCCGTTCAACTATGCGCTCAGCTACACAAGTCGCCAGGACTGGCCCAAGGCGCCGCTCCCGATGAACGAGGTCGCGCGCCTCAAGAAAGTGCGCGAGCTCCACTTGGCGGACCCGGGGCACCACTTCCAGGAGATGTGCGAGTACGCGGCGGCCGAGATGGGCTGCCAGATCGCAGGCATCTGCTTCATCGGCGACAAGAGCGGCTTCTTGATGGCCAAGGTCGGGCTCGAGAAGCGCGAGCTGCCGCGCAACGTGCTCTTCGACGCTCACACGATCATGTCGGACGAGCCGACGATCATCCTGGACGCCACGGAGGATGTGCGCTTCGTGAACAACCCGCTCGTGCAGGAAGGCCAGGTGCGGTTCTACGCCGGTTTCCCGATGATCACGTCCGACGGCCACGTGGTCGGCTCGTTCTGCGTGGCCGACCCGTTCGCGCGCGAGGCGCTGAGCGGCGACAAGTACTTCTTCCTCAAGAACCTGGCAGACGTGGCGATCCGCGGCGTGGAACAGAACACGGTGAACCAGATGACGGGCGTGGGGCCGACGTCCGCAACCACGGAGCTCGGCAGCTTCCAGGTGCCGCCGCCGCCGGTGATGAACATTGTCGAAGCGCACCAGACCATGCAGGAGCTCTTGAAGACCGCGTACTCGACCCAGGTCCAGGTGCGTATGCAAGTGAATCCATTAACAAAGTAGATAGAACAACAGCAGCAGAGAAGCAGAGAAGCAGAGTGGAGACCAAACGAAGAGACGAAGAGACGAAGATCGAGGCATTTGCAAGCAAGAAACACACGAAAACGCAACAAACAAGTTTAAGTTATGGGTTCAACAATCGACTTTGGAGCGAGCGTACGAGAGAGCGAAAAGACCAAGCCACATCACACGAGCCAGCATGCAGCCAAGCAGCACACGCGAGCATCCGCTGACACGAGAGGCACGAGTTCCCCATTCAGAGAGAGACCGACCGCCACAAGAGGAGGAAGAACATAATTCCCCCTCCCCTCCTCACGTTCATACATTTGTGTATACACCCTTTGATCTTCTCCTTCTGTTCCCTGAATGCGTTTGCTGGTGGCGTCTGTTGTTATCAATGTTCGAATACAATCTGCACTTGCAAGCGCATCGTCCACATGCATTAGCAGCACGACCCACAGAGAGGAGCATTTGAATCACTTGAGCTCATGCACAGAGATGCCGTTCGCTCTCTCTTTGTTCTCTCTCTTTGTCCAGCTTGTGTCCTCTTCACATCTCTCTCCATTCCTCTCTTTATTATGATTAATCCAAGTTTTTTCTCCTTTTTCTGTGTTTGTTGTCGGCGGCGCGTCCCATCGATCGGCTCAGGCAGCAGCGTTCTCTCTCTCCTTCTCTCTCCTTTGCTTTCGCCTCTCCTGCTTCTTTACAGGTCGCGTCGTCTAGTTCTTGGCCTCCGAGAGGTCCCAGTCGTCGTCGTCGTCGTCGTCGATGCCGGCGTAGAAGTTGGCGAGCGAGTCCTCGATGGACGTGGTCTTCTTCTGCTGGCGCAGCGCGGCGCCCGACTCGAGCAGCGTGATCAAGTGCACTTTCTGCTTCCACTGCATGAGCGTCTCCTCGAGCTCCATGTTGGCCTTGGTGATGAGCATGTCGACCACGCGCGGGTCCTTCACGTCCGCATGCTTGCGGAAGAGCGCCTGCACGGCCAAACGCGCCTCGGCTGGCTCCATCGAGATGTCGTACAGCGTCAGTACGCGCGGCACCTGCTTGGTGATGTAGCGGTAGAGCGTCACCGCGGGGCTCGCCGCTCGGCCGGCCGCCTTCTCTCCTGCCACGCGCAACGCCATCTTGATCTGTCTGCTGCCTGCTGCTTTCGCCTTCTTGAGCTCTTCCTTCCGTTGGTGCGACCAGCAGCCCCCTTCACACTTTTTGTGGCTGGCAGGGCACCCTCAATGGGCAACAAGACCACCAGATTGAGCAACCAAGACTTGGGAGTGTGAGTGAGCCCCTCAAGGGGAAACTTGCAAACTCAGATTGAGCAACCGGACTTTTGAGGGAAAGGCAAGCTCTTCAGACAACATTGATATCGATGAGAGGTTTTACATTCAGACCACATGCGGGGTTAGTTCGTCGAGCAACATCGTACAACATTCAAACCAAATGGTGCTCAAATGAGAAGACGCAAAACAAAAACAGACTCTAGACAAAAACAGACTTAGCGAGTTACGGTGTGAGGGTTGTTATTAAGAGTCTCAGGAACATTTTGAGACCCTTGCAAGCTTTGTAGCTGTATTGGTTTTTGAGTGATG
>JAADVN010000846.1:0-12727 GCA_023335535.1 Globisporangium spinosum | reverse complement strand
GTTCAAGGTCTGTGGGTTGAACCTC
Source organism: Globisporangium spinosum (assembly GCA_023335535.1). Taxonomy (NCBI): domain Eukaryota; phylum Oomycota; class Peronosporomycetes; order Pythiales; family Pythiaceae; genus Globisporangium; species Globisporangium spinosum. The sequence continues at coordinate 12,702 of JAADVN010000846.1, read as the reverse complement.
GGAATGCCCAATGTTATATATATCAGGATCGTAGGTTTTATATGTAAGAGCGAGGTTTTACTCGTAAAACCTCTAGGAGCCCTTCAGGTGCATTAGGAGCAGCAGCAGGAACCAGGACTGCATTTCTAATCGGTTGCAATTTTACCTTCCACCACTCAAGTCGCCTCCTCTTCCGTCCAATCCGCTCTTCGTCTCCAAGCCCCCAAGGCCCAAGACCCAAGATTCCCAGGCCCAAGCATCGGCTCACACTTCTGTGCGAGTTCCGTTTGCTCTACGCTTCCGCAAGGGTCAGATCCACCCAGTTCTTCGCTTTTGCGATAGCTGAGTTGGACTGAGTCCCGTTACACCTTCGTTACGAGAACGAAACCATTGCGAATGGCATACTCGAACAGAGTTTCTTTCGCCGCGGCGCCCGACGCAAACGTCTCGCTCGGGACATCTTCTTCTGGCGTCCACACGCTTGTTTCTGAAGCCTCCGCCCTCGGAGCGCTTTGTTGGATTGGTGGAATTGCTTCCTTCTCCTTCAGCCGTGAGAATGCGGCGTCCTTCTTCTCCGACAGCAGCTCGTCACCGTGTCGCTCTCGCTGCGTAGGGAGCGTGGCGCGGACGACTCGAGAGTGGGTAGGCGGAGCAGATGGAGGCGCCGCCACCAGTAAATCGGTCCCGTGGGTCCCGTGAGTCTGCCTGGTTAATACCGGCAACTTGAATCTAACACTGCAAGAGTCACGCGCCTTGCTCAATGCCAAACTTGCAGCAAATTATGTGTGACACACTAATTAACCAGAATCCCTGTCTTTAGTCTTTTTCCTGCCCCTTTAGGTTTCCCCGATTTTGACAAGCAAGTCAACTATGACAAAGTACAGCCCAAGCGTTATCCCAACCCCACCATTCGAGTCTCTCTCTTATTAACCGAATCCACTACTCTTTTACTCATTCACTCACGCTACTCTCACTCATACACTCTCTCGGCCGCCATCTTTGTGTTTTCCTATCTAGGACGACTCTCCCTTCACGACCGTCAAAAATTAAAAAAAAAAACACAGCTGCTAGTTCCCAGTTCCGAATTACAATTTCTCCTGCTCAGCGGTGGAAAACCGACGCGAAGCCCTCGGAGAAGAAGTAGAGCGTCGCGCACATCAGCACGAGCGCCATGAGCAGCGTCGTGCTTTCGGTGCGTCCCCAGCCTCGTAGCAGCAGACTGAGACTGAAGCCCTGGGTGCTGGGGTGCTGCCGTTCTTCACCTAAGACCCCGCCGCTCTCTGCCAGCAGCAGCCGCTCTTCTTCGTCTGTGATTTGGTTCTCCTGCTGAAACGCGTCGAGTAGCAGCTGCTGATGCTGCGAGAGCTTGCTCGCGTGCGCCAACTCGATCTCTAGCTCTTGGATCTTCTTCTGGGACGCAGCCTCCGACTCGTGCGCGAGCTTCTGCAGCGCCACGCAGTCGAGCTCCAGCTGGTGAATGCGCTGCTGGGCCTCGACTTCCTGCAACCGCGAGCTTTCGTGGGCCTCAGTGAGCTGCACTCGCTGTTGGCGCTTCGCAAGCTCTGCCTCTAGCTGTGCAATAGCGCTCAGCCGCTGGGCTTCCACTTCGTGAATCGTCTTGACCTCGTGTTGGAGCTCTTCGCATTCGAGACAGTTGTGAGCTGCAGGCTCAACGATCGTCTCCGGTGGCTCGCGCTCCGAGATGAACGTGTCGTCGTATTCTTCTTCGTCGTCATCTGTCATGTCGTTTGGGTCGATCAGGTTCTCGACAAAGAACGATTGGCTGTCCCCGATTGACTCGCGCTCTTCCTCGGGCTGCACTTCGTCGTATTCGCTGTCATAGTCGCCAAACTCACCGTCGTCGCCGAGCATGAACGCGCTCGTGCAGTCCGACGCCCGGAAGGACTCGCGCAGCTCGAGCGACGACATGAGACCTGTGAGGCTCTCGCGCGACTCGCTGCCGCGGATCAGCATCTCCATCTCCAGCATCTGAAGCTGCTTCTTGAGATTTGTTGCGAGCTCCTGCATGCCCTGCATTCTCTCGAGGTCCTTGCGTAGCTCCTCGTTCTCCTGCTGCAATGTCTTCACCATGCTTGCGCGTTTAATATCGTTCTCACTCTCATTCTCGACGATCTCGTTCACGGACGCGTGGATCTGGACGCGCTTGGCGCGACTCGCAAACTGGAGCGTACTCTTGGTGTCTTCGACAAACTGGATCGCCGGTGAGGCGCAGCAGATGAAGAGCACGCGCGCGATACCACTCAGCGACGGCTGTAGGATGCGCGTAAGCTTGCTGTCGCGGAAGCTGATGTGCTGGTGCGGCTCGTCACGAAGGCTGTTGCTGTTGCGGGATGATGATGAGGACGATGATGACGAAAGCGCACTGATAACCCGAGAGAGCGCCAATAGACTGCGGTTGATATTGCCGGCCTCTGTGAGGCGCTTGCCCTGTGCGCCCGTGCGCTGCGAGCTCTCGGAGCCCGCGAGGTCGACAAAGTTGAGGCACCCGATGCGCACGCAGTCACCGAAAGCACCTTTCTCCACCTTGGACTCTTCAAATGGGACTTCGATATTATCACTCCCATCTTGGTTGACAGATGATAATGGCAATGCTGTAGTCACGGCTCGGGATTCGATGACGACCCGAAAGATCGTGTGCGAGCGACTGCTCTTCTCGTTCATGTTGGTCGCGCCGACTGAGCGATTCCGCTCGCCGTCTCGTAAAGCTTTCAGCACGCTTCGCGCATCCGAGACGACGCGCTCCGAGGCGTCCGTGAACACGCCGTGCACCGGATGTTCGCGCACGTTCACCATAACGCCACCACTGGATGAAGAGGACGCTGTTGAGCCTGCAGTGTCCACCAACAAATCGCGCACGGTCTCGTTGTAGATCTCAATGTACGACACGCGCACGACAAAGGTTGCGTTCGCTTGGCGTTTCACCATTTCATCGAAAATGTCCTTCACAGCGAGCTGGATGATGCCGTCGGTCTGAAGTGGACGCTTTGTCTCGTCGTCGTGGTCGTCCTCTAAAGTGTCCACACTGTTAGTATTCAGTCCCATCGTGTCGTCTGAAGAGGGACTCCTTTTAAACGAGGATGATCTGTTACTACTGGTGGTGATTGCGCTTAACGATGTGCCCTGCATCGTGAACGTCTTGCCGCTGCTCGTCTGTCCGTATGCGAAAATGGAGCCGTGGATGCCGTCGAGCGCCGACCGCGCGATCGACTGTGCGATTCCTTCGTAGATTTCCTGCGTCGAGTGGCGCTCGCTGTACACCTCGTCAAACGCGTACGCTCCGCCATTGCGACGGCTGCGACTGTGGTGGCTCGCCCTGGATGAGGCTGTGTCTGGGCTTAAGCTCGGATTGATGTTGCTCGAGAGAGAGGCGACTTGTGTGATGGTGTTGGTCTGCGGGTGCACGCTCCAGGCGGACGGGCTGTTGGTCTTCTCGCGCGAGAGCAGTGGGCTAATGTAACATAATTCGGTAATGGATCACGTTATTAGATCACCACGTATGCTTGACTAGATAGATAGCTGAATCGAACGAACGTGAACGCACCGGAAACGCACAGTGACGCGGATCGTCTCGCCTGCTGATGCTGCTGACTGCTGGCTGTCAAACTCCTCGTCGTCGCTACTGTAGAGAGAAGAGAGCCTTCAGTTAGTATTCATCAACACACAAACGAATTTCATCCACACGCAGAGATACGCAGTTAGTTGACTGTGCACCTGAGACTGTTGTAGCCCGACGTCACCACGTCGGTGGCACTTGAGCTCCCACTTCGCTTGAGCAACGCCGCAGACGACAGTGACGGTGCCATGGAGTGTGGCAGCGAGGTAGACGCAGCCCGAGACACCGGTGAATCGAGTGAGTCAGCAGCGGCGGAAGAAGACGCTGATGAGAGCGAGCGAAGCGGAGAAGAGAACGGGTCGCCGGCGTCGCTGTTGCCAAAGGAGCTACTGATTGAGGACACCGTCGCGGTCTTCACATCACTCAGCGTGCTCTTACCACTCAAGCGATGGCCAGAGGAGGTGGAGCGCGGCGGCCACATGCTGGCGTAGTTGGTGATGGTGGTGGTGATGACGCTCGAAGCTGCTGGTGATGGTGCTGTTGGCAGCTAGGCGAAGAGCTCTCGCGATCGTCGGCCTTTCCCAGCACTGCCTGCTTGCTTTTCGGTCTATGAGAGGCAGATAGATAGATGATAATGCCAGTCAAAGTGCTAGTCGTATCGTACCGTACAGAAGAACCCAAAATAAAAGCGAACTGCTGAATCTCAGAGATGACCCAATTTAAACCAAATGTATACCATGTATACTAATTATAATGTTCGTATACATGTCATCTTGACATTTCTGCCGAACGAATTCCACATGCCTCCCGTTCATTCATTCATTCATTCTTCAGCTTCTGCTCCATGCTCGCGCGGTGTTTGCCCAGAGTCACCTGTGCAGCGGAGATGCTGCTGTCTATCTGGATGCGTTGTATCTGAGCGAGTGCTCTGACTGAGCTCTCTTTTCGCTCAGAGCTGCCGATTCTTTCGTGGCCAAAGCCTCGAAGAGCTACAACCCGAGAGCGACGTTAGATCGTATTCGACATGGCATAGAGGAAGAGAGTGGTTGGGGTACTCTACAAGTTTCTGATAATAATATTTAAATAACAATATCCCCGTATCACACAGGTTGTCTCTCTCTCTCTCTGCATCCTAGTGATGCTGGTGCATCATCATCACTCTCGCGTTCGCCAACTCGGCGCGCGTCTGCTTCTCCTTGCGGAACCGGTCGCCAACCTTCGCAGAGACGAGTTCGTGCAGCTGGAAGGAGATGCCCAGGTCCGCGCGTTCAAAGAGCTCGTATTTGTGGATCATGAACGCGCTCTGGAGTTTCTTGTCCTTCGCTCCCTCTTCGTCCTCGTCTTCGTACAGTCTCAGCGCACTCTCACTGATCAGCACCTGGCCGCCCTTGCCCAGGTCGCCCATCTCGCGCGCCACGATCTCGCTGATGCCCAGGTACGTCATCTTGCCGGTCGTCGGGTGTTTCGCGCTGATGAGCTGTTCGTCGCCGTCGTGGATCGCCATGCGCACGCGCAGTCCGTTGAACACCAGTTTCCCCCAGAGGTCGTACACGCGCGGCGCATGGTCGGATTTCAGGATCGACGGTGGCCAGTGCACCTTGAGCAGCTTCTCCTGGATGTGGAGGCACCAGAGTATCGCGTCCGAGACTCGGTGGAATGCCACCTGGAACGCGTCGCCGCAGGTCGTGATCTCGTAGCCGTTGCAGCGCAGCAGCTCCTGACGCAGGAGGTCGTCGTGGAGCGACTGCGCGTCCGACATCGCCTGCGGGTCTTTCGCCCAGAGCGCGGTCGAGCCTTCAATGTCCGTGCACACAAAGATCGGACGGAACATCGGTGGCTCGACAAATCGGTCGCAATTCGCCCGTGCTTCAGGGAAATAGCCTTCTTCGAGAAGCTGCTCGTACACTGACGGAGGCATGACGGGCCGCAGTGTGTTGTAGCAACACGTGGCGCTCGTGCCGATCACCAGCGCCGACGCGCCGCCGGATAAATAGTACAGCGCCTGACTCACGCCGACCCAGAACATCGGCACGTCGATGATCCGGATGAGGAACTCTACAAGGCACGCGGGGAACACCAGCACGCAGTAGACGATCACCAGGTTGCGGATGCGCCGCTGCAGGAACGTGGCATTCGGCGGCACGACGCGCCTTGAGCGCTTCTTCATCGACAGGAACAGCGAGCAGCCCAACGGATACAGGAACGAGATCCAGACGCACGCCAGCTGGAAGTTGAGCGCGATGTCGCGCACGGTGCGCTCCTGCTTGGGGGACATGAGCGCTGAAAGCGCCATGAGTAACGCAAACACCGTGGCGATGCCGTACGTGCGGATGCAGTACTTGCGCACGACCTGCTGCTCGCGCTCGCGGCCGCGGTCCATGGACTTGGCGATCAGGCGCGTGAGCTCGTACGCGAGCGAGAAGACCCAGAAGGTCATGCAGAGCAGCGCGACGTCGCCGACGAGCGCGATGGCGACCACCATGCCCTTGCCGCTGCTGGCCGTCTCGGCCTCGTCGCTCGCGTAGATGACGCGCACGCCCACGAGCTGGCCGTTCTCGACGTCGTCTAGCAGGTCGCGCACGCCGCTGTAGTTTAGCAGCACGCAGAGATAGAACACGAGCCGCGCGAGCGAGTAGACGAAGTAGGAGCGCACGACCGCGTAGGTGATGTACTGCACGGCCGAATGGTCCGCCTGGATCTGCTTGAACGACAGCGCCAGCGTCGCCAGCGTCGTCGCGGTCGCGAGCCCCAGCACGAGCGCGTAGATGAGCGTCCAGTTGTACTGCGAGTCATCCAACATCCACCCGACTTGCGCTTGTGGTTGGCTGTTGTTTGCTGGGCTTGTTGTTGTTGTTGTTATTGTTGTGGCAGACGTGTGTTGCTTGTTTGGTTGTTCAGGACTTGTATTGGTCTTCTTGCTACAGCGCGTAAACACGCAAGGTTGCTTGTTATTGCTCTGCTTGCGCAAGAAAGCAGCAACTGCCCAGTCCGTCAGAACTTGCACTTGTTGTTCGCTTGCTGGGGTTTGTGCTGCTTCAGTACCTGCTTGCTTGTTCGCCGGTTGTTGTTGGGAATAGAGTTGTGATCACACGCGCAACAACTTGTTTCGTCGAGACTCGCTCCTTCATTGACAGACTGTGCGTGTGCTGGTGTTTGCGTTTGCGTTTGCGTTTGCGTTTGGGAAGTGAGATCAACTGGTAGGGTTGGCGGAGCGAGGGAGGGAGGCAGACTGCCATATGCCAGCCAGCCAGCCCCTTGCCTCGCTTTGCTCGTCCTGATCCTTCAGTGCATTCTCTGCGTCATAATCACATTATCCAGCAAGCAATTTTTGCTTGGTGCAGAGAGCGCAACGCTGTTGCAAGAATAGCCAGACAGAAGAGTTCAGCAGGAGAGTGGAACGGGCTTGCGGGAATGATATGCTGTTTCCTAGTTTCTGAGACGATACAAACTTCGGTGTTTGTATCGTCACATGGAGCGTTTGTGCGTGATGGTATGCTACTGAATAGGATTTTGCTGTCGTGGTGTGGCCCTTCTTTCTCACAGCGTGCCCTTTTTCTTGCTTGTCCTGGTGTTGCTTGCTTGTTTGTTTGCACAGTCATTCTGTTTGCGTGCCAGCAACACTTGTTCATTCATTTTGCTCATGCGCCAACAAGTCCGTCAGTTTATAATATCTCCGCTTTATGATGACGGACTCTCTCTTTTTCGACATGGCCGCCAAGTCCTTGAGTTTACTATCCATCAGATGCTTGCTCGATGTCCTGGACTTCCGATCTTTTCGCAGAGGAATCCTTGGCTCCAATACTCCAACACGTTTCTCTGCAAACTGACGAGGTTTCCAGTGCGAAGGATACTGTGTCGCGTCTTTTGTGCTGAGGCGGATGGGCGCGCACTCTCTCATCGCGGCCTTGAAGTTGCTGACGCCAACCACTGGTTCAGGATGAAGGCATTGCGTGCGTCAGGAACAAGCCACACCCAATCGTCTCTTTCGCGTTCGCCTGCGAGAGCAGCTGAAGCATCTTGCCACTGCGCCAGATCTCGAGTCAGCGAGGTAAGCAGCAGAGTTGCCCATTGGCAGAGAGCTCCGTTATCCGTCGTCTGCTTTCTCCAGCGTGCTTGCTTTTTCTGCAGCACAAGCTGAAAGCTTTGCAGCCCAATGCACCACACCTACCATTACATTCAAATTGTAGCGAACATGCTCAGCCGTCAGTGCAACCAATTACAAATGACCGTGAGAGTAATGCATGCCATAATAGCATCATCTCGCGTTACCTCGTATTTCTGCACACCGTTAAACGGTAAGCTCTTGCGCGTCTTGGTCTGTTTCTTGCCGTCTTTCACCAAATCACTTTGCTCCGTCTCATTTATTGGAGTCGTGTTCGAGTGATCTCCTCCATGCTGAGCACCTTTGGCTCTCATCAGTGCATCGCCACTGGTTCTGGCGCCGCGAAGACACCAATTGACCCCTTTCTCAGTTTTTGCGATGATTTCGCGGACGCTTTGGTAGAAAAACTCGATGTTCTTGTGATTCACGAACGGCAACATCTCGACGATCAGCGCAAAGCGCACTGCCGCGAGGCAGAGCATCTGGAACAGATTCACCTACAAAGGAAAGCCTCAACGCCACATTTTCATCAGAGCAAAGCCCCACCAAGGGTTCTAGACGATTTGCATGCATGCACATACCTGGATCGTCTCTTTCGAAAGATATGCTGAGTCAAAGTAGAGCGGATGCCATCGCTGTCGGATCGACGAGAGCACCTTGTTGACAAAGAAATCCTGGAGAGCCTTGGTTTCATCGAAAGGAATCGATGCCTGGGTCAAGGAGCTAAAGCATTTCACAACATCATGCCAGGACTCAGTATTCCACAGCAAGACCCCACAATTTGCATCACACTTCACATGACCACTTACTTTTCGTAGTTGACGTACACTTGAAGGCGGATGGGGTCGATGAGCGTCCCACACCAACCGAGTCTTCCGTCATCTGGATCTTGGTCAAACCTCGGGATCGCACGAAGCACATTTTTCTCATTTTTCACGGACATCTCAAAATTGACGCGACTCTTTGCAAAGTTCACAGAGCATCCGTAGTCCGCGTTGCCTTCATGCATGAGCTTTGCAAACGCTTGCGCACGCTTCAGATTCGTACTGACAAACAGGAAATCGTCAGTGTAGCGCATCAATTCTTCATGGTGACAGGAACTTCTCGAGTCGTCCACAATAGCAGCTGCATAGAATTTGCCGAGACGCTGCCAGACCACTTTCCGCTCAAAGTTCGCGTAGTAAAGGTTGCAGAGCAGAGTCGACAACACTGACCCCTGCGGGATTCCTTGCTTCTGGACAAAATCCTGGTCGTCGATTTGTACGACGTTCGCTAGAAGATGCTCCTTCAGCAAACTGAGCAGCTTGGCTTTCGGCAGGTAATCGTAGAGCACGCCGTCGATGAAAACAGCATTCCGCTTTTTGGATTTCGCTACCAGCTCGTCGAAACCTTGCAGGTCGCCAGATCGGAATGCGGGACACTCCATCTTGAAAATCAGCGACGTCTTCATCTTTCGTTTAGATTTGCTGCTGCTCCTGCTGCCCATGTTGACGAGATTGCTCCGCTGGTAGACCCAATGCTTCCGTATTAGGTACTCGTCTTCTAGAACGGTTTTCTTGAGCATTCGATAGAGCTTGCGAGGACGGATCGTATCGAAGCACCGCTCGATATCCACGGACACGCAGTATAACGCAGGCAGTGCTTGATCTCCTTGAAGGCGTTCTTTGCAGCTCTTACATGTTGCCATGCCGCTGAACAGTGGTTTGATTCGCTGATAGATCTCATCCATGCTGCGCACAGTTGAACCAAGAAGCTGCTTTGCTTGGCGATCTGCTTCGAATAACAACACACGGTGCAGAGGCTCAAGCGCCTTGTTGACCGATCTCTGATTACGGTCGACTGGAGACGAGAGATTCATCAGCGGGCGGATGCCACTCACTTTCGGGAGCAAACGAAGTCGCGAGGTCGCTAGTTGTCGGGGCTGCTCTGGTACAGTGACATTGTCGGCGGGCTGCAGAACTCCAGCGCTTAGGTCGTGCACTGCCACATTGCTGCGGATTATAGAAGTGAGCAGTCAGTGATCATATTTTCGAAACAGAGTAGCATCGGAAAATAGGCGTAGCAATACGAACCTGATGGCATCCCAGACTTCACGCTGGTAGTAGACGATCTCATTCGACGCTCCTTCACGCTCCGTGATGTAGAAGAGGTTCCGCAGAAATGGGAATGCCAAGCTCTTCAATAGCCAAGTAATGATCGTTTGGAAGAGTTCCTGGCGCTTGAGCAGTTCGTTCGGAGGGCTTTAGATACAGAAATGGCACATTAATCTCATGCGGCACAAATTCGTTGATTGCAGTCAGTGATAATGTGTGCACGAACCAGTTCGATGGATTTCTCTGGGTATTCATCCATTCCACGCCTTTCACTTGCATCTCGTTGCAGCACTATTCACAATAAATCATTGTTAGTATTGACATCACCTCTACAGATGACAAAGCCCTTTTAGGAGGAAGAACAGCGTACCTCTTTCAGTGAGATGACGTCATACTTTCGCGAATTCACAAACCGTTGTAGAAGGCTCTTGACGCACGCCCAGTTCTTCGTTGTGCTCTGCCCCCAGATCTCTTTGGGGATGACTTGCGTGACAAACTTCCGAAGCAGTCGGAAAACCACTTTCTTCGGAACGACAAACTCTCCCAACTGGGAGATTTCGTCCCGATGTTCGCGCAATTTTGCCAGACCACTGCTACCTTTTGAGGTAATCCCAGCAATTGGCACCTGATTCGCAGTCGTTCGTGGTCGTTTTCTCAACATTGAGCCAGGTGATAGCAAGGGCTCAGATGCAGCAGCTGACGCACACGATCGCGACTCGATTGCCTGCTCTCGCCGCTTGCGCTTTCGCTCAAACTGCGCACTGTCGCTATCTTCTTGGCTCAAATACTCACTCTTGAGCGCGTTCACTTCCACCGCGCAAATCTCTTCCAGACTGTTGGACGCCAATTTGCTGGGCGATCTCGCTGCGACCCTTTTCAGCTTCTGGTTTTCGTGCATGAACTTTCGAAACTTGGGTGGGATTCGAAGCACACTCTTCGCAAAGGCTTCGACGTCCAAGTCTCGAAAGCGGGTTATCAGTTCCTGGATGACCGGAACAAGGTTGATGAACCGCTTCGGCAAACGCTTACTTTGGTTTTCTTTCGCGTCGTTCCGATAAAATATCGTCCGAATGAGCCGCCCCGCCACCCCATTGGAGATCTCTGGGCTCTTTGCCGCTTTCACGAGCTCATGCGAGCCAGAGAAGACGCGCTTCTTGCGGAAATGCCGCGCATAGAGCACCTGGTTGATTGAAATCGCGCCGTCTTTCATCGGGAAGCCCTTTCCAGGCTGCTTGGGGTTGTTGCTGGTACTGGATCCTATCAGCAGCTGCTGCTGTTGTTTGCTTGCGTTGCTGCTGCCGGATGACTGTATGGATGTTTGGCGCAAGCCCTTGCCTGCCACCTATACAGCAAAGAAAACCCCCTACGTATTTGAGATCGCCGAAACTTCATGCCAAGGTACTGAGAACCGTCATATCAACGAGTATCGATGGCAAGCACCTGGATATAAGAGTGCTTGGACCCCTGTAGTTCCATGACGACGATGTAGTTCATCAACAAGTGAAGCATCAGATCATCTCCTATCACAGAATGGAGCAATTGCCAGGAAGACGATTTCTTGAGCAGCGCCACCAGCGTGTTTGGATAGTAGCACATGATGCGATTCGATGACGAGACGCGGTGACCCGAGGGACCTGGCGCAACTTCACGATACCCGAGCGTCAGGATATTCGAGTCATCTGGATTCGATCGCTTCCGGATAAGCAGCCTCTGTATGAAGTGGATGTAGCCATTGTCAGGTCAGTCAGGTTAGCCAAGACAGAGATGTTTCAATAGGCAAATTGCAATAGGCATCCTTTACTTCAATGACGAGATGAACCAGCTCAGACTGCGCACAGCATACACGGCGAGACACATCAATACAGCCACGATATTAGTCCGTTATGGTACGCCAATACGAAAGCTCGTAGCAAAATATAACAAGTCCTTACAAACGAGAGCGACGTCGAGATACCCCACGGCGCTCGCGGGAGCTCCTGCGTCGTGTAGAGAGCCACGGTCGTATGTTCCAGTAGGAACATGATCTCTGCGCACGAAATCGCTGCAAGACGCTTTTTGAGCGCAGTGGAGGAGTCGTGGCTCACGGATTGTTGTGCAGCAGCACTGTCACCAAATAGAAAGAAAACCAAAACCCAGCCACAAGCGCACTCGTCAGAGCCCACAGAGAGACAGACTAGTGCACACAGCTGGTCTATGATCCACAGCAGACACGCTATGAGGCACTATGAGTGAACGCACCTAAGCAGGAATGCGCGCAGCATCTTGCCGCTCGGCACCAGTGCCGCCAACGCGCTCCGCATTCCTCTTGATCTCTTGATCTTCCTGGTTCAACTCGTCACAAGTTGATTTCCGCAATGCGCGCGCAACAAAAACTGAAGGAATGATGGTAATTTGGTGGGGTCCACATAAATCGAACCTCATTTCGGTCCGATCCTGGCAACAAACCTTCGGCAAGAAAGCACCACTGCATTAATATGAAAGGCACCGAGAATGTCCACATTTCCTGTTTTTTTGGAAAATATAGAATTCAATGAGAGCTCAAGCTGATCGCAATGCCTGTTTCCGCCTTCGATCCAAGGGCTTCACGCTTGCTCAAATCGCACACGCTCTCGACATCTGTGCTCGTACTGTCCAAAGATGGCTGAAGGGCGAGTCAGCCGCCGCTCGACCTCTCAATCGAGATCACACAAGAAAGGTCACGAACTTGCAAGAGGAGCAGCTTATCGAGTTCTTCCTGGATGAGGGCACCAGTCGTCTGCGCGATGGCGTTGCCTTTGTTGCCCAATCGTTCAATCTCTGCGTATCCGAGCGAACGCTTGGACGCATCCTCCACCGACATCGACTCTCTTTCAAACGAGCTGCGTCCGCTTATCACGAGGCCGATCGTGCACGACAGCAAGTCTTTTTGGCAAACCTGCCTCGCGACTCTACCAAATCCTGGATCGCACTGGACG
>JAADVN010000845.1:0-12728 GCA_023335535.1 Globisporangium spinosum | reverse complement strand
GCCACGACGAGCAACCTGCAGCGCGAGTGGTTCATCCAGCTGAACGAGCTGCTCGGGAACCCGAACACGGGGCTGTTTACGCTCGTGAACAAGGCGGAACAGACGTTCTACTTCAACCGCCACTCGCGAGTCGCAGTCAGCGAAGACCACCTGACGGTCTACTACTCGGCGGGGCGGCTGCTCGGTCGCGGCTTGCTGATGGGCAATATGTGGGGTTTCCATCTCGCGACCCCTCTATTGAAGATCATCCTGGGACTGCCAGTGAGCTTCACAGACTTGGAGTTCTTTGACCCCGAGGAGTACAAGAACCTGGACTGGCTGGCGAAGAGCACTGTGGCCGAGGACCTCGGACTGGACTTTAGCGTGACCGAGGAGGTGAACGGCGAGATGGTGGTGGTGGACCTGATCCCAAATGGCCGCAACATCCCCGTGACGGACGCGAACAAGCTGGAGTACCTGGAGCGTCGCTTCAAGTATGTGCTGTTCGAGAGCGTTCAGAGCCAGTTGTACGCGTTCCTCAAGGGCATCTACGAGGTCGTGCCGCAAGAACTGCTGATGCTCTTTGATCCCGAAGAGTTCGACTACGTGCTCTGTGGGTCGGACGTGATCGACGCGGTCGAGTGGGAGCTCCACTCCAAGTACAACGAGACGATCCACGGCCATCCGAGCAAGAAGTGGTTCTGGAAGTTCGTGCGCGAGATGCCGCTCGAGTACAAGCGCCGTCTGCTGCACTTCGCGACGGGCAACACGCGCGTACCTCTGGGCGGATTTGCAGCACTGACAAACTACAACGGCCGCTTGTCGCCGTTCACGATCATCGGCAAGGAGCTCGTGGTGTCCCGGCTGATCCGCGGCCAGCCGTGCTTCAACCACATCGAGCTACCGACGTACGTCAAGAGGAAAGAGATCAAGTCTGTTTTGTTCGGCATCTTGGACAACTACGACTACTCCGGGTAGCTAGGCTTGAAGTCGAGTTGTGGGGATTTTGTTGTTGTTATCAGAGTAATGTGAACGTATTTGTTTAAGCTCGTGGTCTTTGATTTGATTGTGGTCGTTGGTTTAGTCTTGTTGCAAGTTTGGCAGCTTAAGCATTGGAAGTCAATAATACTTTGCCAACTTCGGACCTGCAGAATGCCAGATCTACTTTGAACTATGCTCGCGTATTCGGAGGTTGGTGTCCTGTTGCAGTCCAGTGAAATGGTCGCACTTTTGCACAAAATGCCTATATATTAGATATATCGGAAATACATCCACTAATGCGCGAATATGAAGGTAACTTGCTTTTTGTAAGTCAATGTATTCTTTAGCAGAAATATGGAATGTTACATACGAAAACCAAGTTAAGAATGCACATACCTCAATTGCATCGAGCGAAAAGTGTGCAACGCTGCGATTCTAGGTGGAGGTCCCACTGTTGACGACTCTCGCATCCGACTCGGCGATTCCAGGTGACATCCGATGCGGAGAGAACGATCATCCTATATGGATGATGAAGGTGAGGTATATTGAGGGGCGATGTCGACCAGCAATACCCGGGATCATCCTATATGGAATGCTCCATACGAAGACCAAGTCAAGAATATGGAGGCTGTAGCTTTGTGTTGTGTGTGTCTTGGTTGGCGCTTGAGGAGTGTCAACCTGAATGCCTCCGAGCTCCATACAATTGCTACCGCAGTTAATGAACACTGTTGAAAGCTCCTTGTTTGGCTTGCAGAAGCACACAAGTGGTTTGTTACCGACGTCAAGAGGCTGATCTCACTGAGAACAAACAGGCTCGTGTGTGCACTCGGATTGGCAATGAATTCGAAGCAGGCTTTTCTTTGTGCGGCGTCGTAGTACAGTTGGCTGCAAAGTGGTTCATCCCCCTCAGCGTTCTAGGTGAGTTTTGCGCAAAAAAGAGACACTTCGCTTTTCAAATAAGTATACTTTTCCCTTTGAATAATTTTGTGAAAGAAGCCGTCCAGTAAGTGTACTTTGCCTTTTCGAATAGGTACAGCGCCATTTTATTTTGCTGAGTCGCGGCCGCTGGGTCGTTTGGCTCGCTAAAAAAATGTGCCGCTGCAGTAGGGCGAGGGTTAGCAAAAGGCGTCCTTATGTCGCACCCAATTTGCTCGACGAAAAACCACTCTGAAATAGTATCACCTTTCCAAGCCGCCCGCAGCATTCGTTTGCAAGTCGCCTGTCAGCCATCGCTCCCATGTGTTGACTGGGCGGGTTGCCTCGTTCGCCCCCACTCCCCGACTTGCGCCCGACAAATCACCCGCAAGACCTCCCAAGACTCAAGATCAAGACTCAAGACCCCAGATCATCATGCAGACCAGCGTCGCGGTCAGCCTCGCGTTCGCGGCCTTGCTCGTCGTCGTGCTCATCAACACGTGGTACGTGCGTCGCGAGAACAACAAGGACTACGCCGAGATGGAGCTGCGCGCGCCGCTCGTGGAGTTCAAGAAGCTCAACCGCGAGGAAGAGGCCGCCAAGGCCGCCGAGCAGGGCCACACGCCGTGCCACGCGTGCGCGTTCGATAACTTCAAGGACGCCGCGTTCTGCGCTGTGTGCGGCGAGGCGCTCGACGAGGCCGCCAAGCGCCGCGCGGCCAAATCCAAGGTGCCCAACACGCTGAGCTCTCGCCGCGCGCGCGCGGCCAAGCGCAACGAGTGGACCCGCAAGGTGGACGTGGAGGGCAAGTTGTTCTGGTACCGCAAGGACACGAACGAGAGCACGGCGACGCGCTTCCCGGGCTACACCGTGACGTTCGAGCTCCAGCAGGAGATGGCGATCGAGGCGGCGGACGCCGGCAAGACCGAGACGCTGATTCAGGAGACGCAGAGCGCTTCGTTGGCGCTCGTGGAGGCCTCCAAGGCGGACGCGTCGGCGTTCGCGTTCGGCGGCAGGCTCGAGTCTGCGTCGCACGAGAAGGAGGTGGTCGAGCAGGCGTCGAGCCTGGACTTTCCGTCCAAGTACGCGACGTTCGTGGCCAAGGCCGCGACCGCGCTCGCGCCCACCAAGAAGCAGCTGCTGAGCATCAAGGTGGGCCGCAAGTTCATCGTGGAGCAGGCGCTGGAGCACCTGAGCTGCGTGGACACCAAGTTCGCGCGCGCCGAGATCGCGATGAAGTTCATCCAGAAGCAGGCCGGCCCGGCCACGGACATGCAGCGCCACTGGTTCACGCAGCTGAACGAGCTCATCGGGGACCCGAACACGGGTCTCTTCACGCTCGTGGACAAATCCAACCAGACGTTCTACTTGAACCGCCACTCGAAGGAGCTCGTGGGCGACGACCACCTCACGTTCTTCTACGCCGCGGGTCGTCTGCTCGGCCGCGGTCTGCTCGAAGGCAAGCTCTGGAGCTTCCACCTGTCGACGCCGCTATTGAAGATCATCTTGGGACTGCCAGTGAGTTTCACGGACTTGGAATTCTTTGACCCCGAGGAGTACAAGAACCTGGACTGGCTGGTGAAGAACAACGGCGCCGAGTCGTTGAACTTGGACTTTAGCGTGACCGAGAAGGTGAACGGCGAGGTGGTGGTGGTGGACCTGATCCCAAACGGCCGCAACATCTCCGTGACGGACACGAACAAGCTGGAGTACCTGGAGTGTCGCTTCAAGTATGTGCTGTTCGAGAGCGTTCAGAGCCAGTTGTACGCGTTCCTCAAGGGCATCTACGAGGTCGTGCCGCAGGAGATGCTCATGACGCTCGACCCCGAAGAGTTCGACTACGTGCTCTGCGGGTCGGACGTGATCGACGCGGTCGAGTGGGAGCTCCACTCCAAGTACAACGAGACGATCCACGCGCACCCGTCCAAGAAGTGGTTCTGGAAGCATACGCGCGAGATGCCGCTCGAGTACAAGCGCCGTCTGCTGCACTTCACGACGGGCAATACGCGCGTGCCAATCGGCGGCTTCGCGGCGCTGACCAACCGCAACGGCCACGTGGCGCCGTTCACGATCATCGGCAAGGAGCTCGTGATCTCGCGCGCCATCCGCGCGCAGTCGTGCTTCAACCAGATGGAGCTGCCCACGTACGTGCACCAGAAGGAGTTCAAGTCCAACTTCTTCGGCATCCTGGACAACTACGACTACTCCCAGTAAGTCTGAGCGAGAGAGAGAGAGAGAATGGCTGGTTCGTAGTGCTGTTAACATTGTTGAGAAACGAAAACTAGGCGCTGACTTTTTTTTTCAAGGTAGTTTGTAGTTGGAAGTACGATATCACCTTTGACACCGCTGAATCAGTATCGTGTAGCTCTTCGCCAAGTGGCGAAGCCCATTGGATCGAAACTCGTCGATGGTGAATCTTTGCTTGTCTCCCCTGAATCCACTTCTACTATAATAACTAACACCAGGTACGAGCCTTCGTTCCCTTAGCTGCCACGGAGGTACTCGCCTGACGTGGCAGTGGTTGTTGCCTGATTGATAGTGGAACAGTAGCTCTTTCAGGTTGGAATCTCTACTCTGTGCTGTTCACGAAGTGGTCGTTTGGAGGTCAGCTGGCCATCGTTTGTTTTCTAACAAATCTTCTACTGTCCCAGTCGTCTGTCACCTGCGCGACTTGCTTGCTCGTCACAATCCAAAATCTACAAGAGCAAGAAACCGAGAGGCACAAGAATTCAGGACACAATGACTGTACTTCCCTCTCTTTCTACCCAATGGCGATCTCTTTTGTTACTTCTGTGTGGTGTTTTCCATCAGTCCTGTATAGGTGGTTGCAGTCCACCAGGCATCATTAAGAAACACAACAGTAAAGCATGCAAACTGCTTTCGCGCACACATGATGCCCTTGCAAGTGCTCAAAGTGCGTGCAGCAAACAAACCCTGCAATGCAAAGAAAAGAAGGATCTATGCTGACTGACTGGACACTGATTGCACCAGATGCAACCTTCTTCCCCACAGACCTCTGCTCGCAATAGATACGAGCCATACAAAAAACAAATATAAAACAGCCCATCGCCAACACAACACAATTCTAAACGCTCAGCTGCTTTTGTTGCGCGGGTTGCCTCTGCTCACTCCAGCAAACAAAACACACGCACAACAATTGTTTGCACACAAACAAACAAGCATCTGCCAATTTTGCGAATGCATGGCTTCATGCTTCTTACTCTCCAACTTGCCTTGCGCAGGTGAAAGAAGCCCCTTCCTGTTTGGCTGTCTGTTGTAACCTGCGTGCTGTTGCGCGCTGCCCGCCTGTATCAAAAAAGTGTCAATAGATGGACGAAATGCAGATCGACCTGCTTTTCTTCGCGGTCGCGCTGCTCAGCGTCTGCTTCCCGATCTATTTGATCCGCAAGACCCGCGTGCAGGACGACGGCGGCGACGACGGCGGCGCGCTCAGTTTGTTCGCGTGTCCGCTGCTCGCAAAGTGCGTTCGTTGCTAAAAAAATGTGGACAAATTGCTTAAATGCGAGTAGTTTCTAACGTGTGCTTGCGAATAATGCATATTCAAATGTAGTTCTTCCAACCACCGACTGGACGCAGCACTGCGCGACGCAGAGGAAGGCTACAACAGGTGCAAGATCTGCGACTTTGAGAGCTTCAAGCGCTTCTCTTCTTGCAGCATTTGTGGCGACTCGGTCATTGAACCGCACGCCGAGTTTGTCGACCGCATAGTGCGTAACACCAGCACGAGCATCAGCGTTGGCAACTCTTTGGGTCCGACTTCAAGACCAGGATCCACGCACGGCGAGCCCAGAAGCGTCGTGGAAATCGTGACGCCGCATTCTACCGAACAAAAGCGAGAAGAGTCTCTAACATTCACGAAGCGCCAGCTTCGAGCCAGGTACGGCCATTTGAAAGCGCTTTGTAGAGAGTTGCTGTACAATAGCAACTTGTGCTACCAAGCTTACAAACGTGGCTTTCTTGCTTGAACAGGAAACGCAAGGAGTGGACGCGCAAGCTCGACATCAAGGGCGAGGTGTTCTGGTACCGCGACGGACTGCGTGGCGCTGTGGACCTGTACTACCCGGGCTTTGTCGCACAGTTCCAGCGGAAGTGCAAGCGACGGACGTGCTACAGCATTGGCGACGTGGAGATTGACGAGCTGGTGATCCAAAAGTACCCGAGCGGATGCAGCTCGACGGACTCCATGGACGAACCGGAGCCTGCGTTGTCGCCCCAGTCACAGTTGAATAGCGAGTTTGGTGACATGATCCCGCCGTGCAAACCGAGCAGCTTGACCATGGAGCAGCGCGTGCAAGAGCTCGAGGACGAGACGCTGGCGATCGAGATCAAGCTCACGGACGCGACTGTCGTGGACGCTTCGCGCCTGCCACTCGACGTCGCTCTGCCACCTACCAAGTTTCCATGGCGCGAGATCCTGCGCGCCGCGTCGCGCTCGTTCCCAGCCAGGTACGCGCACTTCGTGACGTCGATGGCAGCTCTGGTCGTGCCGCCGGAGAAGGAGATCATCCGCTTCAGCCTCAACCGCGCGACGCTGTTCAAGGACTCAATCGAGTCGCTGAGCATCATCCCGGCGAAGAACATCCGGTCGGTCATGCGCATCAACTTTCTGGACGAAGCCGAGATTAACGCTGGCGGGCTACATCGCGAGTGGTTCGTGCTGCTCAACGAGCAGCTCGTTGATCCGAAGAACGGCGTGTTCCGGTGCGTGAACAAGTGCGACCAGACGTTCTACTTCAACTCCAACTCGGCGCACGACATCGGCGAGAACCACCTCGTGTGCTACTTCGCCGCGGGCCGGCTGGTCGGACGCGCGCTGCTCGAGGGTCAGGTGCTGGGCTTCCACTTGGCGCTGCCACTGCTCAAGATCGTGCTCGGGATCCCGATCGCGTTCACGGACTTGGAGTATTTCGACCCGGAGCTCTTCAAGAGCCTGACCTGGATGATCGACAACGATGTTGACGCGCTCGGACTGGACTTCAGCGTCACGGAGAAGCGAGGTAACGACTTTGTCGTGATCGACCTGATCCGCAACGGCCGCAATATCGACGTCACAGACGACAACAAGGATTTCTATCTCGAGCGAAGGTTCATGCACCTGCTCTTCGAGAGCGTCTCGAGTCAGATCTACGCGTTCCTCAAGGGTCTGTACGAGGTGATCCCACAGGAGCTGCTCATGCTCTTTGACCCGCACGAACTGGATTACCTGCTCTGCGGCTCGGATGAGATTGACGTGGACGACTGGGAGAAGCACACGCAGTACAACGAAGAGCTGCTGCATCACCCGACGCTCACGTGGTTCTGGGAGATCGTGCGTGAGATGCCGAACGAGTACCGCCGCCGACTGCTACAGTTCGCAACCGGTTCGTGTCGTGTCCCCATCGCGGGCTTCAGTGCGTTGACGAGCTACGACGGGCGCTTGAGTCTATTCACACTGAAGGGGGTCAAGCTCAAGGACGACGGGTACATCTGGGGCCACGCGTGCTTCAACAGACTGGACCTGCCGCTGCATACAGTGCGCGACGAGCTGCGGGCCGTGCTGTACGCGGCGATCGAGACCGAGATGTACGGCTTCACGACCAATTGAGGTGATGTGACAGCGTTGATTTGACTGGCTGATAGCTTCAACTTGTATAATCAGAGCGACATAATCACGAATCTGGCGTGTGCAAAAAGTGGACCACTCTTGAGGTCTATCCGAATAGCAAAGCACTATACAAAACACTCTTGGAATTTGTAAGAAGTGTGAGTTTTCAATCCGAATAAACGAAGGGGTTATACAGAAATACCCACCAAAATATACGTGGTATACGCAACTCGAGCACAGCTACTTTCCTCAGCAAATGAATTGGCACACACGATTTCGTACGATACAAACACCAAAAACAGACAGGCAAATACTTGTGCGTAATGCGGTGAGCGCAATCCGCCGTTTGCTTGTTGAAGCAGAGTGAGTAGCCCCAGTTCAACATGCGACTGTCTGTCCATTTTCTTCGACTTGGAGTTTGTATGTGCGGACGCTGACGCCCGCCCTCCGCTGCGCCTCTGTCACTTTCGAATTAGCTACCGCCTTCCCTCGCTCAAGCTCAAGCGCTTCGTCCAGCTCATAAACTCACTCACGCGCGTGCGGCTCCATCATTCGACAACGCACGTGCGCTTGACGAGAGCCTCGTAAGCAAGAAGAAGAGCCCAAAGCGCCAGAATGGACGGCAGCGTGCTGCTGCTGCAGGTTGGCGCCGCGTGCCTGGCGCTCTGGGCGGTCGCTGCCGTGATCCAATTCGTCATGTTGCGCCGCGATGCTCATCTTCCGCAAACCGAATTGCGCGCACCATTGCTAACAGAGTAATGAAGTCGCATCTGTCTGGTCGCATGTGTGTATGTGAGGGCTTGATCTGACCGAATGACTAACTTGTGCTTTGTATGTGTCTTTTTTTGCTTTTTGTGCTGATAGAATGATTGAGTACCGCTTGGATGCCGCGTTGCGGTAAGTGACTCTCACCAAAATGGTTATGATTGCTACTGATCTTCGTTTCGACTGACTATTTGTTGTGGCACATGGCACATGTATGGCAATAGTGAAGCAGAAGCGGGCTACAACGCGTGCGGTGTGTGTGGATTCGAGAACTTCAAGTGGGCGCCATTCTGCGGTTTGTGCGGAGGGAAGATCGCTTCCCCGTGCGAAAACTCGTCGTCGGTTCTTCAGGTCGCGAAAACCCAGGCCACAACCATAGGGCTGCAAGAGAGTATGTTGCTGACGACTCATCAAAGCCAGCGACAGCAGCGAGCAAGGTGCGTAATGAAAGTGATAAAATCATTTACGTCCACCTTACAGATTGATGACATTCGATACTGAATGGACCTGCTTCGGTTTGACTCTACAGGAGTCGTAAAGAATGGACGCGGAAGCTCGATATCGCGGGGAAGCTCTTTTGGTACCGCGATGCTGGCCCAGCGGACGCACCCGATTCTCGTGTGTTGTGTCCAGGATACGCGGTACACTTCTGTTCGGATGCGTCGCCACGAGGAACAATCGCACTAACTGAAACGGCACTGGATATTATGAAGGCGGGATTAACGAGAGAAGCTGATTCAGCCGCAATGGTGCTCGTCGATGCGTCCAGAGCGGATCCTGCTCGACTGCCAGTGTCCAATGATGACCTCGAATCGAAAAGACAAGTTGTGAGCTTAGCGTCTCTGCCTTTCCCCACCAAGTATGCGCACTTTTTGAAAGCTACAGCCGAACTCCTGGAGCTCTCTTCTTCCTCAGACAAGGAGGCGATCAAACTGGACATCAAGCGCGAACGCATTTTTCAAGACTCGATCGAGGCTTTGGTCGTGATTCCATCGGACAGTATGCGGACAGCAGCGATCCGGATTCACTTTTGTAACGAAGCGGGAGTCGATGCGGGCGGACTGCAGCGCGAATGGTTTGGACTGCTGAGCCAGTGTCTCGTTGGCAAGGATACACGTATCGATACCTCAGGCTGCGTCTTCCGCTGTGTGAACAAGGAAGAGCCAGCTTTTTACCTCAACCAGAACTCAGCGCAGGATCTTGGAGAGCACCATCTCATGTGTTTCTACGGTGCGGGTCGGCTGATCGGTCGAGGACTGCTTGAAGGGAACATGATGGGGTTCCATTTGTCGCTGCCTCTGTTGAAGATCATCCTCGGACTCCCCGTGGCGTTTTCGGATCTCAAGTACTTTGATCCCGAGGCGTACAAGAGTTTGCTTTGGCTGGAAGAAACTCAAGGAGTTAAGTCCTTGGGGCTCACATTTAGCGTCACGGAACAAGGAGGACGGATTGTCGACTTGATCCCGAACGGACGCCATGTCGACGTCGCGGACGACAACAAGCACGAGTACCTGGACCACAGATTCCGCTACACGCTGTTTGAGAGCGTCTCCAGTCAGCTCTATGTGTTTCTCAAGGGTCTGTACGAGGTGATCCCCCAAGAACTACTCATGATCTTCGACCCCGAAGAGCTCGACTATCTGCTGTGTGGCTCGGACGTGATCGACGTGGATGAGTGGATGCTGTACACGACGTGCTCAGAAAATTTATGTGATCACCAAGCGCTGACCTGGTTCTGGGAGATCGTGTGCGAGATGTCGAATGAGTACCGTCGCCGACTTTTACAGTTTGCAACAGCTGCGTCGCGCGTTCCCGTGACTGGCTTTAGCGCATTGACGAGCTACGATGGTCGCCTGTGTCTGTTCACATTGAAAGGCGTGCCGCTCGAGGGCGATGGTCACATCCGGAGCCACGCGTGCTTCAACCGCCTGGATCTGCCACTCCACGTGTCGCGTGCGCAGTTGCAAGCCGTCCTGTACGCTGCGATCGAAAGAGACGTTTACGGCTTCACGACCAACTAGCGAGATGGTATTGTTTGTTTGCTTTTGAAAAGTCGATTGATTGATCTAACGTTGTATGAAGATCTGCGAGCCCTTTGAAAGCTGTTGGTCTCAGTGGGTAGCTTCCTCTTTTCTCCTTTTCGCAGCAATTCTGTTGAAGAATAGACAATGATACCTCATCGACATTGTTGAGTTTCACATCCATGCCCGCTTACGCGATCGTGAATCCGTGCAAGTCCGTGTCGAGAATCTCCAGCAGCACCGTTCGCAACTCTTCTTTGGATTTGTACATCGGGATGTCCAAACGGTTGAGGCGCGCGTGGCTCGATATGTACTGTGTCGTACTGTACGGGACACCCTTCAGCACAAATGGACACAAGCGGCCATCGTAGCTCGTCAGTGCAGCAAACCCCGCCAGAGGAACTCTGGAAGACCCCGTCGCGAACATCAGCAGGTGGCGACGCTTCTCATTTGGCATCTCGCGCACCACCTCCCGGACCCACTTGAGGATGCCGTTCCACTTCAGATTACTCGAGTATTTTGTATTCGTCTCCCAGTTGTCCACATCGATTTCCTGCGTGCCGCACAGCAAATAGTCGAACTCCTCGGCGTCGAAGAGCATGAGCAGCTCCTGCGGGATGACCTCGTACAGTCCCTTGAGCAGCATCCCCAATTGACTGGAGACACTCTCGAACACCATGTAGTGGAACTTGCGCTCCAGGTACTCGTGTTTGTTGGCATCCGTCACGTCGATGTTGCGACCATCTGGACCCAAGTCGATAGTGACGATTTCATCGCTTCGCTTCTCGGCCACGCTGAAGTCCAGTCCCAAGTAGTCAACACCCTCGTTCTCTCGCAGCCAAACTAGGCTTCTGTACGCCTCTGGGTCCAGGTACTCCAAGTCGCTGAAGGTGACCAAGATGCCCAAAATGATCTTGATCAGAGGCAGCGCCAGGTGGAATCCCCAGACGCCTCCTTCCAGCAGTGCTCGTCCAATCAGCCGCCCAGCTGCAAAGTAGTACATCAGATGCTCGCCCTCGCCAACGTCGAATGCAGAGTTTGGGTTCAAGAAGCAGCTCTGCTCCACCTTGTTGGTGCACACGAATATTCCCAACTCCAGCGCCAACAACAGCTCGTTCACCTGCAGAAACCACTCGCGATGCACACCTCCAGCGTCCACACCGCTCTCATTCAGGAGTTCACGCGCGTGAACGACCGCATGTGCTTCCTGTCCACGCAGCTGACATGTTCTGTGGACTCCTCCAGCACAAAGTCGCGGTGCACCGACAGTTTGGCAAACTCTTGCTCCAGTGGCGCGATCAGAGAAGACGAGCTCACGATGAACTGCGCATACTTTGCGGAGAAGTCCTTGGATGCGAGAGCCACGATCTTCTCGGCGGTTGAGCTCAAGTTTGTGTGTATCCCCGTCTTGAAGTCTATCTCGGATGTAGAGATGACTTTGATCTTGCACGATCCCTCCATCATGTGTACCGACTCGGTTGCGTCTAGGTCTGTGTTGTTTGAACTCGGATTTGCATTTGCATTTGGGTTGGAGACGCCGTCCAGTTCTTGGCCTTGTTCGATACTCTCACGCTGATCGATCAATGAGTCAACAGCAACTGGTTCATTCTCACCAGGACTAGCCTCGGAGCGCTCAAACACGACCACACAATCCAGGCTGCTGGGATTCGATACCTCTGCTTGAGCCACGAGAGCTGGAGTCTGGTTCTGATTCGACACAGCCTCGGTACCAGAACAAGTTGCCGTCGACGTCCACTTTGCGCACCCACTGCTTGCGTTTGCTTTAATTGACAGTAGTGCATAGGAGAAGTGGCAATCAAGCTGGTCGTCAGCAACATTTGCGAAAACTCTTTCAAAATCAAAACACTAAAACCAGGAACATACCGGACACGAAGCTGCTGGGGTGTGAGAGTCTTGGCATTTCTCACCTGTGCCTGGATCGAAAGTCGCAAACTAGTTGGCTCTGCATTTTTACTCTTTCGCTTGCGCTTTGGACCATCGCCTCCACCGCCAGCGGTTGCTGAGAGCCCCAGCGACTCACCGCAGAGACGGCAGAACGCAAAGCGCTTGAAGTTCTCAAACTCACACCCTGGGCATACGATGAACCCGGCCTCGGCTTCTCTACGATGCCAACAGTAATCACGAAAAGAACGCTTGTTAGGGAACAGCTCTTCTTTCACATTCAGTCTGACACAGGAAAAAGCTATTAGCGGTGATTCATACCGTGCCGCTGCGTCTACGCGGTGCTCGACAGATTCGCCACTGGACGACAAAATAATTTATCAAATGCGAGGACAGAGCGAGAGAGAGAAAGCGAGAGAGTTAGACATTAAACGCTGCTGAGTGGAGAGAGAGATAGCAGAATAGCACATACGAGAGCAATGAGATCTGGAGTCCCATGTTGCGCTTGCGGTGGCGCATGCGGACCGCAGACACGACCACCACGAAGCACGTGACCAGCG
>JAADVN010000844.1:0-12749 GCA_023335535.1 Globisporangium spinosum | reverse complement strand
TGGTTGACGACTCGGACGCATCTGGGAGCACGGCAAACTTGGACGCGCGCTTCTTGGTGATCGTGAGCGAACTGTGTTGACTGCGGAGAAGATCATTGTGCATCGCGCGAAAGTACCAGCTACGCACAAGCGCAAACGCCGTGATCACCACAACGCTCGACGCGACAATATCGATAAGAGGCGCGTAGATGATCGAAAGTACCGGACTCGTTGTGTTCTGCAGGAAGTCGAGCTGGCTGGAGAACGCGTTCGCCAGCGCCGTGTAGTCGCGGAATGCGTGCGTGTCGCTCAGTCGCTGCATCTCGTACTGGCGCTTCTTCTCAATAATCGCGAAGACTGCCTCGCGTTTGCAATAGGCAACGAGCGTGGTGATGCATGCGACCTCGATTGGACGCACGTATGTGGCTCTGGTGAACGCGAGCGCCTGCTGCTCGTTGACCAGCATGCACAAGTCCCAGACTGCATTGAAAGCGACGAGTGGGAGCACCCAGCAGCGCACAGCAGTCAGTCACGCGTGCGTTTTCCCAGTCTGTAGCTCAGTCGCGCCCCAGATGGAGATACTCGGAAGGATCACCATCCACGAGCATCAGGTGCGCCAGGAGCATCAGCAAAATCACTGGCTTGCTGCGATACAACGACGAAGTCAGCCCACCCTTGTAGCCTTTAGATGCGGACGCCGCCCCCAGGCGATTCAAGTTTTTGGTGGCATGAAGATGACGATTGGATAAAATTGTGACGGTGCAGATTTTCGAGATCCTCACAGTTGGATGAATGCAGGTTTCTTGTGATTGGCTTGCCAAACATGCTTACCTTCCAACCGTGAGAAGGACGAATGGGTGGCAGCGCGGCCCACTTATGCACCAGCGGAACATGTGGGGCGTTCCACATTCAATTTCTTTCTCTCTCTCGCACACGATCCAACTCAGTTCCATTCGCGCCACCAGCAGCAGCCAAGTACCTTTTAGCAGCAACAGCAACAGTGAGCGAAAAGGGAGCAGAGCAGACAGAGAGGTATGTGTGGATGTGTGGATGGATGCAGCACAACGTGTGTGTGTAGGGGGTATACACATCTCTATCTGTGGCTGCTTGCTTCTCTCTTTCATGCGCGCTTTCATAATGAATGGTCTGTCTCTCACGCTTATACAATCACTGTGCTTATTGTTTCTCTTCTTCTCTCCTCGTATGTGCTTTTTGGCGTGTTTGTATAGAGTGATTCACACCCTCATAGTCAAGAAGATGGATCGCAATGGCAAGAAGAAAGTCGACGACGCCGCGGAACCGCTGCTGCCGGTGCATCTGCACAGCTCGAACGAGCCTGTGAGCGGCGCCACTGCGAACAGTCATGGCAACAAGTACGACGACTCGACTGCTGCCGGTGCGACGCGCACGCCCGAGAACGAGACGACCCCCGTGTTTGGCAAATCCCCCAAGCGCATGCGCGAAAAGTACCTCAAGCAGCTCGGATACACGCCGCTGATCTTCCGGGTGCGACACGCTCAGATACTGCTGCTGCTGTTGTTGTTATTGGCACATGAGCTTGTGTGTGTTTGTACTCACTTGTTTATTTTTGTATGGCGTTTTCCTATGTATTTGCAGCAAGTGAAGCGGTTTGGGAGCTTCATCGCGTCGCTCTCGCCGATGCACAAGCGCGACCGCGGAAAGGTAGGCGATGGCTGCCTTTGACCGCAAACGTTTTTTTCTCATTTGCGCAACGCTAACTTGCAGTTTGCTATTACTGTTTGATATATTTCCGCTGCGTTACGTGCATGTGTATTTGTATGCAGACGACAGACGAGTATGAACAGATCGAGAGCGATGCGTTTCCGTACCATCAGTCGATCATCCCGTCCAAGGGCTCGATCCGCGGCTCGGTGTTTAACCTCGCAGGCGCGACGCTTGGCGCCGGCGCGCTCTCGCTGCCGTACGCGGTGGCAGTGTCGGGCATTGGCTTTGCAGTCGCGCAGCTGTTGTTGGCTGCGGTGCTGACAGTGTACACGATCCGACTGCTCATCCGCGCAGGCGACCTCACAAAGTACGTGTGTGTCTTGATGCCCTGTCTTGCAGCTCTTGCGCTCTTTCGTTTTACCTGACCAGGGTAGTAGATTGACGTGCGTTTCCCATTATCGATGTGGTTTTTGTTGTTGGTCGTAATTTGCGATGGTGCAGCCTCAAGTCGTATGAAGATCTGTCGCTCTTTTGCTTTGGCAAGAAGGTAGAATATTGTGTGCAATGTGTATTGTGCATTGTGCATTGTGAATATCTGCTTTGAATGATCCATTTTGCTGACCTAATGGTGTTGTTTTTTCTTTGTTTTGTTTTGTTTGCGCAGGTTGCAATTTTTGTGGAAGTGAACATTTTGGTGTTTTGCTTTGGCATCGCGGTCGCGTATTTGGTGACACTGGGCGACATTCTCACGCCGCTCGGACAACTGTACTTTGGCGCGCAGAGCCTACTCGCGCAGCGGTGGGTGCTGATGACGATCTCGTGCGTGACGATCATGCTGCCGCTGTCGCTGCTCAAAGACATCAGCAGCTTGCAGTTCTCGTCGATCCTCGGCGTGCTCTCGATCTTCTTTCTTGTCGTCGCTGTCTGTATCCGGTCGATCATGCACGCAAATGAGCATGGACTCCCGGAAGGCATCAGCTGGACGATCAACCTCACGCACGGACCGAATTTCATGCTCAGTGTCCCCATTGTGATGTTTGCATTCACCTGCCAGGTGAGTGTGCTTGTAGTTGAATTTACGTTGATATTGTTGTGGTTGGTTAACAGGCAACAACTCACGTGTTATTGCTATTGTGGTTGTATGATCGATGGATGACTCGACAGGTGAACGTGTTCTCCATCTACACAGAGCTGCAGCGTCCGTGCATCCGTCGCATGAACAAGGTAGTCGACCGCGCGACGATCGTGTCGTTCTTGGTGTACCTTGTGATCGGTATCGTCGCGTACATTGCGTTTGGTCCGTCGCTTGTGGAGCCGCAGTATAAAGGCAACATCCTGCTGAGTTTCCCGCTGAGCGACACACTCATCGCCGTGAGCCGCGCTGCGATCACGTTCACGGTGTCGGTGGCGTTCCCGCTCAACATCTTTCCGTGTCGATTCACGATCGACATGATGTTTTTTGCGTACTCGCAAGATTCGTTGACGCGCCACGTCGCCGTCACGAGCGGACTCGTGTTTCTCGCGCTGCTGCTGGCGATTTTCTGTCCAAGCATCAACGTGGTGTTTGGGATCATTGGCGGCACGTGCTCGACCGTGGTGTGCTTCTGTCTGCCCGCCGCTTTTATTTTGAAGCTGGAGGACGGACCGCTCCTGGGACGGAAGAAGATCGGATCCGTGCTGCTGTTCGGCGGCGCGTTGATCATCGGCGCTGTCGGAACGGGCGTCACTGTCTGGTCGAGCGTTCTCATGTGAGTGGAGTGGTAGGTAGAGTGCGTACAGCGAGTGTTAGACTAGGCGTTCCCAACCTTCACATCATGAAGAGCCCGCCCGTCTTTGAGTCTGTTTTCTAGCCAAGATGAAGAAGACCCAAGACAGAGACAGACAGACTTGTGCCGGCAGCTCAAAACAGTAGGCAGCGAAGCGTGCGTGTGTGCGTGTCAGTGAGTGGGAGTAAACATCTCAAGATCATCAAAATGAAGCCATTGCTCGCAAGTCTCACAGTTCAGCTGCACAACACAGGTATTATTGATTAACGCATCGTTGGCTCCCACGGCGCCTGTACGTACTGAATCGGTCGCTGGACCGCGCTGTCGACCAACAAGGATGAGTGAATGGGTCCAGAGCCAAGAGGGGAGATGCACCACCGACACCTCAGACGGATGGTCCCGAGGGTTCTTGTCGGAGGTCCAGGGATCCCAGAACCTCGGGACCATCCATCCGTCTCGCTTTCAAAACGGATCCTCGCGCTTGGACGCGAGAATGGATGGATACCCATTGCTATTGTTGACAGACTGGTGAGGGCTCTTGCTACCGCGAGCAAATGTCTTGCTTTTTGTTGCTGTCTGCAGTCGCATCGACATGATCCCAGCAAGCTATTAATCAAAGATCGCCAACCTTGCGTTTGTCATGTTGTTGGGACTTTGGTTTGTCGAATTCCCAGCATTTTATCCGGTGCTCTCTGTACATCGGTGCGGTATTTCAATAGAAGTACCCTGAAACTCTCCTGTGGTACCCGATATGCGTCGTGGATTGTGCAGCTCCCGGTCACCATCCAACCATCAACTCTGAATTTGTGCAATTGTTGACAGGCTAGTCAACAATAGAGTGTTGAGTGGGACGCCTGCCACGTCAACAGTACTCGAGATCCGGTTTGCGCCACATCAGCTCATCAGCATCGAGTGAGCATTCTGAGCGTTCGCCACCGCAAGCTGCTTTCTCAGCTTTCAGCGCTTGACTTTGGCAATCAATCACAAGAACGACATGCGCCACTGCGCAAACGCCTGCAATCCGCTGGGTTCTTTTAGTTCATTCGTACACCCCCACCGAAGCAGCCTACTGTACGCGTCCACCACTTCTCATGAAGTGATGATCCCAAGAAAGCGAGGGTTTACGAGCCGGGAATCCAGCTGACGTTTGGTGCGACTGGTGTTTTGGTTCTGCTCCTTCCCTAATACAAGCTGTTGGTTCCAATCAAGTGTGCGTTGTTTAGCTGTCGTGCGGTCGTAACAAACTCATCATCGGAATCTCACATCCGAACAAACAAGAGCTCTGCAGGACACATCCCGCGATTGTTGACAGGGCAACGAGCAGATCCCACCGAGCCACTGACTCACTCATTCGCTCACTCACTCATTCATTCTCGAATCTGCCAGCTCCTGCCCAATCCACCAGCCATCCTATCACAGCATGGGCGGCGACTTCACGGCCATCAAGACCCCGGTAGGCGACGCCTCCTCCTCCCCTCCAGCTCCAGCTGGAGCATCCAAGAGCCCCAACGGCACCGCTGCTGCCCTCGCGATCCGCTTTGTAATCGTGTTAGGCATGGCG
The DNA here is from genome assembly GCA_023335535.1 of Globisporangium spinosum. Classification (NCBI taxonomy): domain Eukaryota; phylum Oomycota; class Peronosporomycetes; order Pythiales; family Pythiaceae; genus Globisporangium; species Globisporangium spinosum. The sequence continues at coordinate 7,757 of JAADVN010000844.1, read as the reverse complement.
GGCTTCGTCTTCGGGAACATCGCGACCTGGGCGCCCATGTACGAGGTCGACCTGATCATCACGATGACCAAGTGGTGGAACGGGTACCCGAACGGCGACGCGAGCGCAGGCCACGCCGGCCACTCGGGCCACGGGAGCATCATGGACACGGGCGTGGGGCGCAACATCACGATCTCGGGCCACACCGAGATGGTGCGGCCGACTTTCCTGCTCATCTTCTGCGTCGCGCCGTTCTTCGTGAGTGTGCTCATGATCGAGCTGCTGCGCCACGTGGTCGAGGCGCGCCGCATGACCTCGGTGGCGATCTGGAAAGTGGCCATGTGGATGCGCCGCAAGCCCTGCTTCCCGCTGCTCGGCGTCTCGCGCCTCTCCTGGGGCGAGTGGATCTTCGGAGTCGTGTTCGTCATCGGTGGCAACGCGCTCTGCTTCTACTACGAGTGGGACCGCCGCATTGTGAACGCCAAGGCGGCTGTCAAGGCCGGCACGGGCAAGCTCGACACCACCAAGTACTACAACATCATCGGCATCAGCTCGGCCTACCTCTGCATCTATAACATGGCGTTCTTGCTGCTGCCGGTCACGCGCAACTGCGCGTGGATGGAGTTCTTCAACATCTCATACGCGAACGGCGTCAAGCTGCACCGCTGGGTCGGCTACGCCACGGTCATCACGGGCGTCGTGCACACGGGCGGCTACTGGGGGAAGTGGATTCGCGACGGCACGTTCACCAAGAACCAGACGCCGTGCATTCACTGCGACCTGGGCGATGACACCACGGGCTACTACGCGTGGTTCAACTTCTTCGGTCTGCTCTCGGTGCTTGCGCTCGTGATGATGATCCCCACGTCGCTGCCGATCGTGCGCCGCAAGATGTACGAGTGGTTCTACATCTCGCACTGGGTGCTCTTCATGATCTCAGTCTTCTTCGCGATTCTGCACTGGGCGCAGATCATCTGGTGGATCCTCCCGGCGGGGCTGCTCTTCTTCATCAGCCGTGCGGCATCGAGCTGGAACGGCATGACGCCTGTCGCGGTGCAAAGCTTCTCGGTCGTGGGCAGCGAAGCTACTGACGCGAATGGCGAGATCGTCAAGGTGGTCTTGAAGCGCGCGGCGCCGGGATCATCACCTGCGTCGAAGTTGTATGACTACAAGGTCGGCAACTTTGTGTACCTGAACGTGCCGCAGATCTCGAAGCTCGAGTGGCACGCGCTCACGATCGCGTCATCTCCAAAGACGAGTCCAACGGACGTGACGCTGCTGATCAAGCCGCTCGGAGACTGGTCGCGACAGCTGGTGCAGTATGCCAAGGACTGCAAAGCGCAGGGCATAGCGCCGCTGATGTACATGGACGGCTTCTACGGCGCGTCTCTGGAAATGTACGAGGAGTACTCGACGCTGTGCCTCGTGGGCGGTGGCATTGGCGCCACTCCGCTGCTCGCGATCTTGGAAGACTTGGCTGCGAAGGTCAGCCGCGACGGAAAGTGGTCGCAGCGCGTAGTGTTCATCCTGTCGTTCCGCGAGCTGACGCTTCTCGAAGTGATCATGCCGGTGCTGGTGAGGTTGCGCGAGTTGGACCCACAGGAGCAGCACTTCCAGGCCCGCCTGTACACGACACTCATCCCCACAGACGCTGCGTTGGAAGAGAAACTGACCCCACAAGATAAAGACCCGCGTGGAAGCATCAAGGCTGCACCGAAGACTCCGAACAATACTCCCGCGCCTCGTGCGTTCTACGAGCCCTTGCGCTCGAGCGCGACGCTCCGAGTCGTCCTGCTCGCGTCACTGTTTGTCGCGTCCATCTTTGCGGTCGCCGCAGCTCGCTGGGGCAACGGCGCGATCCAGGGCGACAACTACCCGTACCTCTGGCCACTCGAGCGTGCGTTCGAGCTCGCGGTGTTCTGCGCGATGATCCTTCTGGTGTACGCCGCCATCTGGTACGAGTTCGTGTCGTTCCGCCGCTCACAGGCTTTTAGTCGCGACAACAGAGGCGACGATGCCTTCGCAGCCCAGCAGCAGTTCGGCATCGCGAGCTCTGCTGCGTTCGCCGACGTCCACTCAATGCGCGACCTCATGCACCACCTCAACGTGGCGGCAGGCGAGCGACCAGACCTGCGATCTCTCCTGCAGGAGACTCTGGCAACTCACGAGTCAGACGTGCGCCAGAGCGCCGTGCTCCCGGTCGTGGGCGTGATGGTGTCCGGCCCCGAGGGCCTCAAGATGGCCGTGAACCAAGCCATCGCGGACCTAGGCAGCAGCAAGTTCGACGTCCACGAGGAGGAGTTCGAGCTGTAGGCAGCTGCGTGCAGTACAAATAGATCCGCGAGAATGAGGCGCGCAGTCGAGGAGATTAGAGTATGAACTGTTTTATGAAAGTAGTAAGGCGAACGGACCTTTCGGATTCATCGGAGAGTCCCTACATTATAAGCGCTTCAACATGGAAACTCAGCACGAAATCCATCTCTTTCATGCTTCTATCTCCTCCTCTCCATCCTTCTCCCTTCTTCCTCCTTCACTTCAAAGCCGTAAGTGCAACGACAAGAGCATGGTGAGGTGAACAGGATGAAAGCCAAGTGCGCTGCGGCGCTGGCTACATTTACGGCAGCCGCTACAGACACGGGCGAGGAGAACCCCGAGCCCCTGAGCGACCAACGCGCGAGAAACGCCGGGCGGAAGAAGCTGCTCATGGCACAAGAAACGGACACCGTGATCGGCCTTGCGGCCGCGAACAAGCATCTGACCGTCAGCGATCTCCTCGCGCTCGTCGATGAGCGCCTCAACGATGGACGAGAGGTACGTGTCGCCTTGAGCACCCGTCAACTGTATAGGATGCTCAAGGAAAGGCCAAGCCGGGCTCCGCTCTCCCTTTTCTTCCGCGCCACCCTTCGCGCCGACGCCTCGGCTATTCTCCTCTGCTTGATCAAGTTGGCGCGGAAGACGATTGACGTGTGAGTGTCTATATCTTCACGAGTGCTGCAAGCCTTGCAAATGAAAATCGCATCCTTTCCGCCTTTCAGCTATTCAGCCTTTCAGCACTGATGGCTACACACCCAAACACCCATATGGCTACACATAGGTATTTGGGTGGTGTGTTTATGGGTCAAGGTTTTTGCTCGAAAGGAATGATTGGGTGAATGGAAGGAAGGTTTGTGGGTTGATTCGTTCCTCCCATGGTTATTCTCCAAAGCCAACAGCTCCAATGAGCGGGACGCCACCACCATCTGCGCCGCAGACGAAGGGGACGACGACGCCGCGCCAGCAGCTCAACGCGGTCACGCGCGCCATCAAGAAGGGCAACGCGAACGCGCTCGCAGCGCTCATCGCGGCCGGCGCGCCGCTGAACGGGCGCATCGCCAGCACGTTCACGCCGCTGCTCATGGCAGCCGCGCACGACTCGGTACACGTCGTGAAGTTGCTGATCCAGGGCGGCGCGTCCATCATCGCGACCAACGACTCGGGCGAGACGCCGCTGCACGTCGCGGTGCGCAAAGGGAATGCGCGCATCGCGGCCTACCTGATCACTGCGGGCTCGTCGCTCACGGCCACGAACTCGAGCGGCAACACGCTGGTGCACGTGGTGGCGAAGAATGGCCACGTGGCGACCATGCAGCTGCTGATCGAGCGAGGCGCAGCGGTCGACGTGAAGAACACGTATGGGGAAACGCCACTGCACGTCGTGGCGAAACACGGACACGCAGAGATCGCGCGGCTGCTGCTGGTCGCCGAGGCGTCGACGCGGATACGAAACCCACACGGCGAGCTGCCGCTGCACGTGGCGGTCTTCAAAGGCAGCATCGCGATTGTGAAGCTCCTGGTGGATGAAGAAGACGCTGCGATTGAAGAGCCTAACGCTCGTGGCGAAACGCCGCTGCACGTGGCTGCGAAGAATGGACACGTGGAGATCGTGCAGCTCCTCATCGCCTCCAAGGCGGCGCTGAACCAACCAAACAACGACGGACTCATCCCTTTGCACTCCGCGGCGCATAAAGGTGACACCGCCGTGGTGCAGCTGCTGGTAGGCGCAGGGGCGGATGTCCGCGCGGTGACGCCCAGCAGCACGACTGCGCTGCACTACGCCACAGGCGGCGGGCATCTGGCGATCATGCGTGTCCTCATCGCAGCCGGCGCCTCGGTCGATGCGGTCAACGCGTTTGGCGAGACGGCGCTCCACAATGCAGTGAACAAAGGCTATGTCCATGCAGTCAAGTTCCTGACCGAGAGTAGGGCAGCAGTGAACGCGAGCAATGCAAAGGGTGAGACGCCGTTGCACCACGCGGCGTTCAAAGGCTTTGCTGCGCTAGTAACTCTTCTCATTGAGAGCGGCGCAACGATCGACGCGCAGACGCCTCATAACGAGACACCGCTGTTTATCGCTGCGAAGAACGGCCAACTGAAGGCTCTACAGGTGCTTCTCGAGGCCAATGCGGCGATCAATGTCGTCAACAATGCGGGCGAAACGCCGTTACTCTTGGCTGCAAGGTCTGGCCACCTGGACGTGATGAAGTTGCTGCTCAGCCGAGGCGGTTCGGTCCAGATGCTCTCATCGAACGGCAAGTCGGCGCTCTTTGGCGCCGTGGCGAAAAACCACATTGAGGTCATCCGGTTCCTGCTCTTGGAGCAAAAAGTGTCTGTCGAAGAGACAAATTCGCATGGCGAGGTACCACTGCATACCGCGACGTTCAAAGGTCAAGTGGAGGTGGTGGAGCTGCTGCTCGAGGCTGGTGCGTCGCTCAGTGTGAAGAACGCCAAAGGAGAGACCCCGTTGTACATCGCAGCGCTCAAAGGCAACAGGAAGCTGGTAGAGGTTCTCCTTAAGCACGGCGCACCGCTCAACAGCACCAATGGTCACGGTAACACCCCGCTGAACATCGCTGCGGCAAAGGGCCATGTCGGCGTTGTGCAGTGCTTGATCGCCCACGGATCGTCCATCAGCAGGAAGAACACGCACGGCGAGACTGCGCTGCACGCTGCTGCGCTCAACGGACCTCTGGAGCTCGTACAGCTGCTGCTCGAAGCTGGTGCACCAGTGGGCGTTCTCACCAGAAAGAAGCGCACGCCGTTGTTTTTTGCAGCGACCGGAGGGCACGTGGAGATCGTGCAGCTGCTGCTCGAGTATGGTGCCGCCGTCGACACGCGCGACTCAGACTCGGAGACGCCTCTCGTCGGCGCCGCTCGCGCGGGCAAGTTTGATGTCGTCAAGTTGCTGATCGAGAATGGTGCGTCCGTAAACGTGCGCGCCGTCGACGGCGAGACGCCGCTGAGCTCCGCGGCGCACTGGGTTCGCCTCGATGTTGTGCAGCTGCTGATCGAGAGCGATGAAGCATCCCGTGCCACTGGCAGTTGTAATAGTGATAGTGATAGTAACAGTAACAGTAGAGAAGCAGCAATACCAGAACATCGCGGGTCGCTGATCGCTGCGACTCTCGAGACGATCCGCTCGCGCACGGCCAAGGCACAGGAGTTCTTCCCGCTCTACGAGCTTGTGATCCAGCGGCTCGAAGACGTCTGGCTGCAGATGCGAGCGAACGCTCAGGCATCGACGACGACCCAAAGCAAAGTGCTCACGTTCGCGAAGATTATGTATCGGTTCTATTTGTTCATGGAGAAGTACGAGCAAACGGACGTGATCGATCGCCTGGTCACGAGTCGGAACGTCATGGACAGCATCAGCGACTTCCACCAGGAGATCGACCACCTGATTGGTGCACTCGGTGGCGACGGCGTGGACTGCGAGGCACCGATCCACAGCAAGTGGGTGGAGCTCTGGGACGAGAACCGCCTCAAGCAGCTGGAGCTGTTCCAAGAGATCCTCGAAGACGACGCCAGAGTGCTGGGCAACCTGCGGCAGGAGTCGACCCAGGTCCTGGCCATCACGCGCCTCATATACGAGCTGAGCAGCCATGGCACCCAGTACAGCGAGGAGAAGCTTGAGCTCATGAACACGTTGCTGGCCAAGATCGTTGCCAACTGCTCTGCCGCGTCGGTGCCGCAGGTACCAATTTGGTTCCTTCCGCGTCACGAAGTCGAGAAACAAGAAGTGATCGCGGGCGCTAAGACGTATCGTGGGAGCTGGTTCAACGCCGACGTGGTGATCTACGAGGACAGCACTAGGGATCAGGGGACGTTTGAGCAGGACGCCACCACTTGGTACCAGCTCAGCCACCCGAACGTGCTCAAGCTCTTTGGCGCGTGCCACATTGGCCATCCGCGGTTGTTTATCTACGAGCACGCGTCGGATGGGAATCTACGCGAGTACCTGCAACAGATGAAGGAGGAGAGCTCCTCGGGCGGCGGCTTATGGCAATTGCTGTACGAAGTGGCGTTGGGTCTTCAGTACCTTCATGAGCGCCATGTCGCTCACGGAAAACTCAGATGCGACAACATTCTCGTGGGATCCGATGGCAAGGCGCGCCTCGCGGGCTTCCAGAAAGAGGACGAGGTACTCACAGGCAAGACCCCAACAGTTCGCGGGACTTTCTTGTGTCGCTGGAAAGCCCCCGAATGCATCCGCGGCGAGAAGGACACGTTTGAATCCGACGTGTACTCGCTGGGCATGTGCATCTGCGAAGCGGTGTCGGGCGAGATCCCATTGAGCACAGAGCTCGAGGAGAACGTGTTCAAGGTCGCGAAAAGAAGCTGGCAGCACACGCGGCCGGACGCCATGAGCTGGGACCAGTGGGACGTTGTCAAGAAGATGTTTGCGCTCGACCCGCGCAAACGCGTCAAGATGAGCTACATTGTCGAGCGCCTGAAGCAGTTTGCAGCCGACGAGCGCGCAAAAGTCACACATCAAGAGCGCGCTCTGAGCATTAGCGAGTCCGACTCGACGTATTTCAACCTGCAGAACAACCAGAATCAGGTACGTCAACGGGATGCAGAATGGGAAAATGGCGCTGGTGATGAGGATACTACTAACTATGAAACCATATTCTATATTGTGTGTGTTTTTTATTGCGTGTTGTGTGGCTCAGGACCAATGCAAGAACCTGGCGGAGTATCTCCTGCCAGAGCTGTGCGCCACGATCCCCGACGCGCTGGAGCGAACCCAAGCCAAGTGTCTTTTGATCACTGAGTCGCAGGAGATGGCACTGCACGTGCATGCGCGGCTCTCCCAACTCTACTCGCAGCTGCTGCTGATGAACAAACTGCCGATCGATATTGAAGTCATGAGGTTCTGCATGCTGCTGACGCGATTCCAGCGGTACATCCGAGCACCAACGTCGGATGTCTCGGCGGTGCGCATGGCCAAGAGCCGCAAAGCAGCCGAGGTGGGTCACATCTTCCACGGTGAGATTGACCGCCTGCTGGAGATGCTGGACTTGAGTGAGGAGGACATTGACCCAATCCACAACTGGCGCAAGCAGCACCACGAAGCGTTCGGACGGCAGTACAGCAGCAGCAACGGCACATCCACGACGTCTCTGAGCAGTCTGAGCGTGACATCGGAAGACTCGAGCGAGTCCGGGTTTGGGTCGATGGGTCTGAGCTCTGTTGGGGATTCTGCGTCTCTCGATACCGTCCCAACCACCAGATCAACGTCTTTCGGCAGCGGTTCGGTTAACATGGATGCTTCGTTCACCATGGCATCATCCGCTCCACCGCCACCATGGTTCATGCCGATGCACGAGCTGTTCTTCGACGAGCTGGACCGTATCGGCGAAGGCTCGTTCGGAGCGGTCTACAAAGGCACGTGGCTCGACACGCCCGTTGTGGTCAAGTTCATGGGCTACGAGGACGATGACGTAAGCAGTCTCGACATG
>JAADVN010000843.1:0-12755 GCA_023335535.1 Globisporangium spinosum | reverse complement strand
CCCCCCCCCCCCCTCCCAGCCGCATACACGTAATACAAGAGCCACTTACTTGGACATGAGATCCGCGGGGTTTCGATACGCAGCGATGTACTCGCAGTTCGAGCACAGGTACGGGATTTGCGAGTGCAACACAATGTAGATGAACACAGGGAGAAAATCGTCAGCCCCCGGTCGGTTCCCAGAGTCGCCGCGAGACAGGTTGAGCACACTGAAGATCACGCTGCAGCACCGCACGATACAATTGATCTTGTCCCCCGGCGCGCGAAACGAGTTGATGCGACGCAGCTCGTCCTCTGCCATCGACCACACCACTTCGTTCCGCATGGATGGCTTAATGTCCAGCATATCTGGAGTTACAAACTGTTCATAATGTATCAAACAATGGGAGAGCAACGTTAACACAATGTCAACGTAGATGAAATGAAACAGCGTGTCGTGCTCCTACCGACAGCAGCTTCATCCGTCGAAACAGCTTGTCGTCCTCTTTCTTCCATGGCTGGCACTGCGGAAGCTGGTTGAACGCGATATCCGAGAGCTTGTCCATTACGTACTTCTCGACCCCATCTCGCGCTTTCGAGAGCATCGTCTCGGACGCGTGGCGCCACGCTGTGTGACTCTGCAGAGTGTCGTCCATCTTCTGGAAAAAGTACTCGTACCGCCGCTGAAACTCGTGATTGCCGTAAAAATCGTAGTCGAGATAGTCCGACGACCGCGGCGGCTTCCCGTCACCACGTGGACCGAGAATCGATCCGATGAACTTTCGGATACTGTCCAGAATATCGCGGGACGCAGGAAGACTGATCCGCTCCAGGAACCCGGCGTACGTGAGCTCATCTTCTTCTTTTCCGTTGTTGTCACCATCCCCATTTGCTGACTTCAGCTTGTCTTTCTTGCGCTTCGCCTCTTCGCTGATCGCAACATCAACCTCCGCAAACAGGTTTCGCTGACTTGCAGTGCGGCGCTGACCGCGATTTGTCGAAGATCCTCCCTCGCCAGCTCCGTTCTCGCTCGAGCCTTCATACTGATTCGAGGAATGGTTGGACGAGCCCGAGTGGCCGAAATGCTGTGTGTCGTCACTCAATAGCCCGAAATCACTGACGCTCAGGCGTCCCGAGTGCTTCCGGTTCGCCTTTCGCAGGAAACCCGCCGATTTCGCAAAGTCTTCTTCGCTTGCGGTGCTCCCTCTGCGCTCCATGAACGGCGATTGCGGCGGCAGCATTTTCCGGAAACTGATGTCAGGAGACGACGCCACAGAGCGAGGCCCATTGCTGTTCTGAGAAAACAGTCGGCTGTCTCCAAATAGCGACTCAGTCTTTGGAGGAGACGGGAACAGCATTCGGTCGAGCATCCCCACACTCAAGCTCTCGACTTCGTCTCCAACGCTGCTGCTACGTTCCACTCGCTCTGCCACGACCGCTTCTTTCGATAGCGACTCGAGCGCGTCGTTCGCTTTCTGTTGCTGGTACCCCATCGAGTCCAGATGCGCTTCCAGGAGCTCTCGCGCAGGCTCAGCCATGGGGATCACCCCTGGGTATCGTCGCACGCTCTCCCACGCATTCTTCTTCTTCGAGTGCTTGTTCACGATCTCTTGATGTTTGCTTGGAGTAGCAATGGAAGTAATAATGTCAACCGTCTTCCCAAAGCCTTGGTTCCTCTTGTGCTTGTACACATCCACTGGCACACTCGTAGTAGGTATCGTGACAGGACTGCTGATGTTGGCACTGTTGTTGTTGTTGTTGGTGGTGGTGGTGGTACTTGGGGGAGAGTTGCTGGACGCCGCCGCGTATATCTTTGCAATCACTTCATCCTGCTGCTCGACCGACGTCATCAAGAGCTGGCAGCGCTCCCGCAGCGTCGCGATCTCCATGTCGCGCGCCACGAGCGCGCTCGTCAAGTCCGCGACCTGCCTCCGCAAAAGTTCGTTCTCGTCCTGTAGTGACTCCCACTCGTCAGCATTCACGTTGTTGCTTGTAGGGCGTTCGCCAGCGATCGTGGCTGGCAACGATACAATATCACCCTTGCTGCTGTTGTTGCTGTTGTTATGCTTGTCGTACAGATCGTCGTCGTCGGACGGGATCGAGTCGCTCGACGACACTGTGCGCGCGAACGAGCTGTTGTTGCCCACCAGTTTTTCAAAGCGCGCATCGTCCGTGGATAGTAGCAGTCCGTCGTCGTTGCTCGCGTCCTCGGGTTCCTCTTCATCACCCCCGCCAAAGAGCTTCACGACTGCGCATGGTTCTTCGCGACCTACACAGCCACATAGTCCCACACACAAAAGCACAATCAACCGCAGTGAGTCTCATATACGCGGCTAAACCAACACGTGCACACTGATGCAAACGTGGACACACACATGCACATATAACAGCACATAGAGATACACTACTAGAGCACGTACCGTCGAGTCGTACGTGCACGGGACTCATGCGCCGCATCGTTCGTTCCTTCGCTTTATCGCTTTTGGTTGTTTGTTGCAAAGCGGTGTTTCTCGCTTTCCGCTCATCCTTTTTTCTCGCTGTTTTACGGTACGAGCTGCACGTCTACAGTAAGTAGCATTGAAAGACCACACGATAATAAAATACAATATTTTTAAAATGCGCGTTAGAATGAATACAACAGCATATCTAAATACGAGCTGTTTATAACTACGCATCCCACGATTGCGTATTTTACCGAAATAGTGCTGCTGGACATTTCAAAGGCACACAAAGCCCATCTTCAACCAAGGATGTCAGGTTGTTTGGGCGAAAACGAAACATCCTTTTGGTACGCATATTTAGGTGAGGCCATTTCAGCATGCATTTACCAGTTATGCAGTAACGAGGAGATTGCTCAGAAGCCTCGCGGCTGGTGTCCTTCTGAGATGCATCGTGAAACTTTTCACCATCTGCCTGCATCGACCAGCAAGGTAGCGTCCAAATGTTCGCTTCTCAATTTTTCTTTATCACCAATGTAAGTTTGATGGCCAAACCTGTGCAGTAAATATTGGAGTCACACATGGTCCGTATGTTTCTACGAAGCCCAAGGTACACCAACGCATATTTACAGTAAACTCCTGCTATTTATTGCAGCTTTGCTGGGCGCCAGCTATCGATCCCGACCGCGGACTGGATCTAATCCAGATTTCGATTTATTACTGACAGTAAAATGAAGAAGCAAACCGTGAAGCACGTGCTCCCTCCCCTTCTTCCTCTTGCAAAATGCACTCCTTGGTGCTATGCATACATACAATATGTATCTAAAGAGGTCTTACTTGTGCTGATTTTTAAATGTACTTATTTATATCATTTATTACATTTAAAAGATATCTTTTTGAAAGGTCACGTATCTTCTATTTTTTTGAGACGGCGACCTCACCAGTTGATTGGGATCAGCTCTCTGGATTCGCATTCGCATGGATCTTGCTCTGCCCAATCACTCACGAAGTTCCCCACCAAGGAACAGCAGCAACCCCAACGCTCCGCCGCGTCTCTATGACCATTAAGATGCATCTGCTGGTGCTGGTCTCGCTGCTTGTGGCTGTTGCAGCAGCAGCAGCAGCAACTGCAGCTGCGCCTTTAAGTACGAGCGCGAGCAGCTACGCGTCTTTCACGTCGGCAGAGGTGTACTCCGTACTCCGCGATCTGTACCGCAATAGAAAGTTGGTCGCACTCGAGAAGATCGCAAAGCAGGTCGTCGAGGAGAATCCGACAGGTAGGTAGGTACCCACCGTACCGTACTATACAGCTTGTCACATCACTGCTGGCTGTACTGTGCACCCAAGCTCAACCAACTGCCTTCTCTGGGTGGTACTTGCAGCGGCGCTAGACGCACAGTTCATCACACCGTACGAGTACATGGGCGTCGCGCAGTACGCGCTTGGGGACCTCGACAAAGCGACCAAAACGTTTGAGGAAGCCGTGTGAACGACCGCGACGTCGAGAGCTGGCTCCAGCTGGGCAAGTGCTACTTGTACGCGCTCAAGATGCCGCAGGCCGCGGCGGCGCTCGAGAAGGCCGTGATGGAGAAGGGCGCGAAGAAAGAGACGCACACGCTCTTCAAAATGCGCAACTGGATGTCCGACTGGCACGATTGCGAGCCGATGCTCGAGCAGATCCAGGCTTATCTCAACAGCAACCTCGACTCAGCCGTTGGCGTCAACGCGCTCGACTTTGCCGAGTTCTCTCCGTCGATCATCCTCGCGCTGAGTCAGAAGGTGGCAGCGAGAGTACCCGGCGGCGATCGCTTGCTTTGCTGCAACGCCAGTGCCTGGCATCTGCAGCCACCGGAGCTTCGAATCGGCTTTGTCTCGTCGGACTTTGGCATCCATCCAGTGTCGACGCTGATGCACGGGCTCCTGGAGTTCCTGGCAGACGCCGACCACCAAGCGGCCGTCGTGTACTGCTTCTCGCTGACCGCTGAGTCGTCCTGGTGGCGGCGCAACATCTCGCGCAGCGTCGACCACATGGTCTCGCTGGTTGGCAAGAACCCGTCGGAGGGTGCCGAGGTCATCAAGTCGCACGGGATCCACATCCTCATCGACCTGAACGACCACACGCTGCACTCGGGACTGGACATGTTCAACTACCCCCGAGTCCGGTGTAGATGTCGTTCCTCGAGTACCCGATGACCACGGGGAGCTCCGCGATCGGCTTCTTCCTCAGCGACGCGATCTCGACGCCCACCGAGTATAACCCGCAGATCTTCTCCGAGAAGCTACTGTCCCTCCCCACGCACTACATCGTGAACGACCACATGCAGCTTCTCGGCCACACAGTTGAGGGCGAGCGGCCGCTGCTGCCGCATCTCCACGGCGACGCGAGCGTGTTTGTGTTCGCGACGTTCAGCAACTGGCAAAAGATCGACCCCAACATCTTCAGCGTGTGGATGGATATCATGGTGCGCGTGCCGCACAGCATGCTCTGGTTCTTGCGGTACCCGGGCCACGAAGATGCAGAGAAGAACCTCAAGCGCGAGGCGAATGCGCACGGTATCGACGGCGAGAAGCGGCTCGTGTTCTCGGAGCTCGCGCCGTGGGTTTACCACACACACGCCAAGCGCGCAGCAGATCTGACCCTCGACACGTCCATGAAGAACGGACACACGACCATGATCGACGCGCCCATGGCGGGTGTGCCGGTAGTCACACTGGAGAGCAATCGCATGAGCAATCGCGCCGAGAGCTCCGCGTTGCACGCGATCGACCTACACGACCTCACAGTCAACTCGTTCAAGGAGTACGTCGAAGTGGCGGTGTTCCTAGCCATACACCGCCACGTGCTACACAAGCTGCATGCGTAGGTCGAGGAGAACCGACTGCAGTACCCGCTCTTTGACACGCGCAAGTACGCGCACAACTTTGAAAGCGCGCTGCTGAGCTCCTGGGCCGTGAAGAAATCATCTCACAGCTTGCACGGTGGCTCAAACGACGACGAGACGGCTCCATCGTTCCGCATCTTCCCAGTGGGGCGATCGGACCAGAACGCCCCGCGTGAGTTCGCCATACTCTCTGGACTGGGAGACGACCACGTGGACGACGAGTACATTGTCCGCGTGAACGACGCGCTCGTTGCAGACCAGAACATCCTGCTGCACATCGGCGGCCACGAAGCCAAGCCCGGCTGGTAGATCGTCGACGTGGACGACCGCAGGGACAACGTGGACTTCCAGGTGCAGATGGACAACCTGTATCCGTTCCCGGACAACTCGGTGACCGCGATCTATGCGTCGCATGTGCTCGAGCACTGCCACTACCGGCTGCACGGCGAGGTGCGCGCGACGCTGCGCGAGTGGTTCCGGATGCTCCACCCCGGCGGTGCGCTCTTCGTGTCCGTGCTGGACCTGTTCGTACTCTCAGCGCTGTTCGGGCACGCCACGACCACCGATGACGAGAAATTCTTCGTCATGAACATGATGTTCGGCGGTCAGGTGGATCCAGCAATGGAAAAAATAGACAAGGATAATGGGCGGAAAGAGCAGCTCGAGGCATCACTCACACGGACGTGCGTATGTACCACGGTATCCATCAATGCACCAGCATGTGTCATGCATGTGTCATCTGTCGCAGGCAGGTGGCAACATGGTGCTCATGCCTGACTCACATTGCTCAGCTGCAACATCAGATCCACATAGCCACGTGCGCACTCCTGAAGTGCGTGTGACGTGCAGTTGCCCTGATGTGGCCCACTCCAAATACGCTGAATCTTCAAACTGCCTCTTGTAGTTAATGTCAATATTTTTGGTAAGTAGTTTCATGCGGTAAGGAGGCAACTGGACATACTAAAATCAACATACAAATACGTTTGATTGCTTTTGAGGTGAGTGCGTAAAATGTATGGAGGTAGATTAAAAGGTGGGTTCACCTGGCTCAATTTTTCCGGGATCTGCGGGACAACAATTCAAAATTGAATTGCGACCAATTGCGTAATATCTGCACTGTGTGTTTATGCGAGTGGGCGTTCCAAAACAAACGCACAGAAGAAAGCAAGAAGCAACAGGAGCCAAGCTGATTGATCTCGAGAGACGCAGGAGGCAGTAGCGGCAGCAGAAGAAGACGAGCAGGAGGATCAAAACGAACTCCCACCGCCACCACCACACACAAGAGGAAGAACGAGACGAAGCGAGCGTGCGGCGAGGTTGAGTGGTGCGTGGATACCAGGAACAACAGCCAGCACGACGATTTTCCAGCGCGGACGACGTGATCTTTTGGGTTCGATTGGCGACCCCGGCGGCGCGCGGATCCCCGTAACGACGTACGTGTGCATGTGGGGATGGATTGTCGCTGTATGTGCACGTGCGTGGGTTATCCACATGGACGATGGGGGTGTTCTCATGCTGATGCTATGCCTTGTTTTGGTTCATATGCTTTTCTTTTTTTTTACAGATAGTGCGCGCAATCTTTTGAAGTGACGTGGCATTTGAGAAAGTAAAGCAAGACGAGAGAAAGAGAGAAAAAGAAAGTATAAGACAAAACACAAGAAGAGGAGATCCTCTACACCTACAACAAGAGCAACATGAGCGGGCCGAATAGCGCAACGACGTCGCCGCGAACGCTGAGCCAGGAATCGTGGAACCAGCTTTCGGCGGCGACCCTCGAGTTTGGCGACCAGTATGGGAAGACCACCCAGGGAAGCCCCGCGAAGATGAGTCCAAAGTACTTGCGCTCGATGTTTGATCCAACCGTGGAGAGCAAGAACGAGTCGGAGTGTCTCTTCCGAGTGCGAATTTCCGGCATCCAGTGCCGCAACCTGCAGGGACGCAAGTTCAGCGGGAAGAGCGACCCGTTTGTCGAATTCTACTGGGACGACGAGGCGGAAGAGTCGCCGTACGCGACGCCCGTGATCAAGGCGGACCTGAACCCGAACTACAAAGGCGTGCTCATCGCGTTCGAATACAAGGCGACGCTAAATCTCCTGCCAAAGAAGAATCTGGTCGCGAAGGTGTTTACAAACCGCAAGTTTGGGTCCAAGACGATGATCGGATGCGCAAAAGTCGACCTATGGACTGTCGCGACGGGGCCAGTGCACCACGACCACCACTTGATCGGGTGTGACAACGGCCGCATTGTGTTCAATTGCTACATGGAGCAGTGTAGCGAGTGGTGCATCTCCGTGAGCGACGTGGGTGTGATGATGCCTGCGATCGCGAACGAATTGGATCGACCAGAGGGTCACGATTTCCAGGAAGACGCGTCGTTGCCCCTCAAGAAGTTTGCAGTCAGCTACAAATGCACGATCGGCACCAGCGAGACCTTCTACATGGGCAATGTGCTGAAGCATGCAGAGAAGCGCGTCATGTCGGAGATCAACGAAGTGAGTTTCCAGTCTCTCGCGAGACTCGCTGTTCTCTCGTCGCGAGTGTCGCGACCAAACTCGCAGCAATTACCGCCGTCAGATGAAGACGCGTTTTCGGACCCGCTGGTTGCGGAGGATCCTGTGGGCGTGGAATGGTCGACAGCGACCGACTCGTTGCCGGCGATTACGCGGTATAGCACGTTCGATGAGCTCATGTCAGCTACATTGACTCTTGAGGTATGTTTTTGCTTACTGCTGTGTGTCTTGTCTTTTCATTGGCGCTGACTGGTTGCATTATTCGCGCTTCTTTAGATTCGCCAACTGTGCGTCGGAAGAGGGCAGATGGCGACGGATCCGGATGGCGGATTCCTGACATTGCTGGACAAATACAACAAAGAAAAAGTGGTAAGTGGGATACATGCTCTATTTTGTTCAGAGTGCATTCATAAATGACATCTAACTTTTTGCTTTTACTGACAGATTACCACAAGCGAAGACCGTCGATTCAATGAGGAAATCCGAAACACGCTGCTCTTTGGACAAACATGGCTGTCGCTCGAGAAGAGTTTCGAAGACGCGCTGCAGGAGCGAATAAAGAAGAAGTTCGATGCTGATCCCTCGCTTGGTCTCAATGGTTTGGGCTTCTCGGAGCAATTCGTCACCAGCAAATTCGAGCAAAGTCTGACACTGAAAGGTCACCAAGTCGCTGTCGTCTACGGCACGATTCTGTTCAAGAAAATCCCTGACGTGCGTCAGCTACGTTGTGGCGTCATCAGCGAGTCCGGCATTTCGTCGTCCAGCTCAGTGATTGTTGGCGTCCCATCCTCGAAGAAAGCTCCGCGAAAGTCGAAAGTGGTCATCCCGATTGAAGCTCAGCGCGTGCTGGAGAAGATGCAGGATCTGGTGGAATTAATGTCGGTTCGCCAGAAGGACGACAAAGAGGGAAAAGTGCGGAAAGCGACCAAGATCTTGAAGATGCTTCAAATCTCGCACAAGGCATCCATGCTGTCGTGGGTGTACGCGACGGCAGAAGCTCTGGACGAAACGAAGAGTATCCTGCTGCGATTATGGCAGTTCTTGTTGGAGAACATCCGAGTGCGACATTACACATTGCGAAATGTGTTCTACGAGCTGCTCTTCTACCTGGTGAAGCGTGCAGAGTTGAGCGACTTGCCATTGCTGGGCTTTGACTCCACTGTAGTGACCAACGCGCTCGGTTTCAAGCAGACGCACAAGGTGAACAAGAGTGACATCGAGTTTGGCTTGAAACTGCGCGCGATGCTCGTCGAGACGAAGTTCTGCGTTCTCCAGACTGTCTCGGTTCGTGGCGTGATGAACAACAACTTGATGTTCTTCGTTGCACGCATGCTCTCCGTGCTGTGCTTTCGCCTGCCAAGCTTTGGTGTCGAGCTGTACCAGCTATGGGCGGACTCGTACACCGAAGACATCCCGAATTTGTCCGAGTTTCGACCGAATGCGAACGCGGATTTGTTTGCCATGGACGGTCTCGAGGCACACTTGGACTGGCGTCGTTTCCACAAGGCGATCTACGATGAGTACGGCGAGAAGGTACTGAAAAAGCAAGAAGAAGAGGCAGAGGACAAATATGAAATCACAACTGAAGCGTGGAAGTCACGATTTCGTCGACTGAATGGGGAAGCGAACACGTTGAACATCCTGCTGGTCGACCAGTGGCTGTGGTACGTTCTCGACACGTTGGCGGTTCTGAACCAGAAGATCGGGTGGATTCACCTTCCCGGTTACGCGCAAGTGCTGAAGGTATTCTTCTTGGAACTGAAAACACAGAAGTCTGGCTGGCTGCCACCGACTCTGTACAAGCTGTCGTGCACGATGCTCTCGAACCCAACGTTGATCAACCCGATGACCAAGTTCCTGCTGAGCTCTACGAATGTGCATGACGTCACTGCTGTGATCGGTTCAGTTGAGCTCCTTGGCGTGTGGATGTACATGATTCGAAGTTGGCGCGTGCGGTTGGGCTCTTACCGCTTGTCGCATTTGGAGAACAACGATCGATGGAACTTCCATCAAGATGACCAATATTCCATCCCTGCAGGCGACGAGGTGTCATTGCTCCCACCGTCGTTTGACTTCCGATTCCTGTGTGCTGCGCTTCGTATCCTATTGGAGTCGGAGCACACCCAAGTTGTGCTGACAACCCTCGAGTTCCTGTACAACTGCTGGGACTGTTTCCCAGAGCGCCACGCAGATAAACTGCGCTTCGAGCTGCTTCAGTCGTTCACGCGGTTGTTCTTGCACTGGCATCGCGAAGTGCGCCATTTCTACCACACGCTGATCGCATATCGAGCCATGAAGCCTCACGGATGGACGCAGAAGGGAGCGTCCTTTGTGGACACTCCTCCGCACAGCCGTCGCCAAATCGACGCGGTGGCTGCGGATTTCAACTCGTCTCTTGGGCGAGAAGAGCAGCCAGACAACACCAAGCGTTCGCGCTCGTACAGCGCGAGCAACCTCATCGAGTCTGTGTCGAAGCGCTTCGGCGCTTCGTCTCCGCGGTCGTCATTTGTGTCCCCCCGATCGTCGCCCCGATCCTCTCCAGCTCCTTCGCCTCGGTCTTCTGGTTCGGGACTCTCGCTGACGATCTCGTCGCCAACACGCGGCGGCGGCTTCAACAGCAACAGCAGTACGCCGACCTCGACTTCTGGTTCGGACCGCAAGAGCGTGGATGGCTTCAACTCGTCGTTCTCGGACCGCAAGACCCGCAGCATTTCGGAAGACTTCAACAAACTCCCGCTGCAGCCGCAGCCCAAGATGGACCCTAACATCCAGTTGCAGTTCAACCGTTTGCTGGAATCGATCTACGCCGCTGCAAAGAAGTACATCGATCGACAGGCGCAGGACGGGAACCTACTGCGCTCTGCCAAGCAGCCGCTGAAGGCGACGTGGAAGAAGAAGGGCGTGCTGCTCAAGCAGGGCTTCATCTACAAGAACACGTGGAAGCAGAAGTTCTTCTCGCTGCAGAACAACAAGCTCGGGTACTCAGACACGGAGAACGGGCCGATCAAGCGTGAGATCAATGTGATCGGCAGCGTAGTGTCGGAGATCGCGAACCAGATCGACCAGTCGCAAGGCTCGCGCGTCGTGCTCTTCAACTGCTTCCAGGTCGACAGTGGGTACAGCAAGTTCACGCTGTGTGCGCCGACGTTCGAGGACCAGCGCGAGTGGATCGAAGTGCTGACCCAGAATGCGACGGCGGAGACGGCTGTGAAGAAGCCCGATGAGCAGCTCTCCCAGATGGACGTCGCCGAGGTCACGGGCAAGCTGGAGTCGCTCGCCGGCAAGCACGACGCGGCTGAAGCGATCTCCGACATGCTGCTGCCGTACACTGCGCTGGCCGTGAAAGAGTGAGTAGTTTTTGCTGATGTGTTGCTGGTATTATGAGAATTCGTCATTGGCCCAGTGCTAACTGTTTTGTGTGCTGTTTTCTTTCTGTGTTCTACGCAGATGGCTGCAGTTCCGCGTGGACGCGATGGACATTGATAGCCGAATCGCAGCGGGTCTGCAGTTCCAGATGCCCGTGCTGCTCTCCAAGTCGTCCCTGTACGCCGATGACGATTAAAGAGATTTACTATGGAGACGATCCACAGACGACGACACCTTCGGGTCTCCTATATAAAAGTAAAAAAGTAATTTGATGGGATTCATTCATTTGTTGCAGAGCATGTCGTGTGCAGGTTTGATTATTTGGTTTTGACTTGGTTGACAGAAGCAACAAGCAGAAGGGATTGGTAGCGATGGCCACAGAGCACCCGATGAAAGAGCCGAAGTCGTGGCAAACCCAGGGACAAAGGCCATCGATGTCATCAAATATATCTGCACCAAGCGTGTGTCGAGTTCCGAGCTCTCCATGCAAAATAGCAGCGTTTATGCTACTTTCTCACAGGCATAGATTCTGTATCCTCTATCGGTTGCATTCCTCTGGGCTTGGTGATCGAGTGAATGCATCAATGTCGAGCGAATTCATTGGCACACATCTGCATGAATTATTTTTCTTTTACTCCACACTGCGCTTTCACATACGTCACATTCGCATACGTCACATCCAAAGCCGCGTCTGCTTTCAACTCACGCATATCCGAGCACCAGCTGTGCGAGCTGCAAGTGGAATTCGTGGCTCACGAGCTGCACCCACTTCGTCCCCTCTTTGCTGAGGTCCTCGTCCTTTTTGGTCTTGCGCTCGTTCACTAAACGAACCAAATCGGATTGCACAGTCGCGGTTGTTTGCTGTCGGGTAGCGCGATCTTTGGGTCGAAATGGCGTCAGCTTGCTCGCTCGTTGACGCGATGCAGTCTCGAGGAGCTTCTCGCTCTGGGTCTTATTCTGGTGGCTTTTCTTCTTCTGAAACAGCGACGACCAGATTGAAGGTGGTGGCGACTGGATAGCAGCGAGCTCGTTGGGCTGGAAAGCAGGCGCTCGTGGCGGCTCTGCTGGCGCCGCTCTTGCGTCGAAGAACCACGTCTTGAGACGGCGGAGTGGGCTCGCCATTTGCAACGAACGGCTCTCTCTCTGCTGCGCTGCTGCTGTTCTTCACGTACGTTAAAAATCCGATTGTGACTGATCCGGGGGTCGTGGCGAGAGAGGGAGATCAAACGATCCCTCGCTCGCCAGCCAACCAAGTTATTTAATGGTGCCTGCTGTCTGGGATTGTGAATGTACCCAACGGAATGGCTACATTTGGTTGTTTGAGATCATATTTTTTGCGGAGAGATCACGTGAAAATGTTCCCTTCCTTCATTTCGAATCACGCAACGCGACAAGCATTTTCCAGCTTCTCCAAAGTCTCAACCGTTTGCTTCCGAGCGAGTGCTTTATATGGGAACCTTCATGCAAATATACGCGCAGCTCATCCTTCCCTCTGCTACCCTCTTCCTGGCGACAGCGAGCGGGCTCAACCGTGCAGAAGCTTGGTTCGTGCCGGGGGGGGGGGGGGGGGGGGGGGGGGGG
>JAADVN010000842.1:0-12756 GCA_023335535.1 Globisporangium spinosum | reverse complement strand
GAAAATGGCGTTTGCATCGTCAAAGAGCATGTCTATCTATTTTATACGCATGTGCATGTTCACCCAAAACAAAGCTTGGTGTCTCAAAAAAGAAAGAAGCGAAAGCGATCAGCTCTGCTCACGAATACACTAGACCTTGATTAGTCGCTGTCCTCCTCTCTCCTGCATCGCTTGCTGCTCTTTTTCGAGCTCTTGCTGCTACTGTGGCGACTGCTGCGCTTTCGTGAGGACGACGACGACTTCTTCCGGTCCGAGTCCGAGTAATCAGAGCCGCTGCTCGAGTCGCTACTGTTGCTTCTGTGGTCGTTATGGTCGCTATTGCTGCCGCTATCGTCGCTTCGTGATCGCTTGTGATGCTTGCGCTTCTTACTACTGCTACTGCTGCTCTTGTCCCTGGACGACGACGACGTTTTCTTCTCTTTCTTCTTCTTGCTCTTCTTGGCCTTCTTCTTTTTGCTCTTCTTGTGCTCAGACTCGTCGTCGCTGTCACTATCAGACGAATCATTGTAAATCGCAGCGAGCGCCTGCGGGTTGAGCCCGCTGCCGGTCGTCCCCGCCGCCGCGGACGCCTTTCGGGACGATTTGTGCTTGGACGACTGTTTTTTTATGGACTTGTCGCGACTCGCGTCCAGCTGCTGGCGGAACTCCTCCGTGCTCTTCTTCGACGGGTCGCGCACGGACTCGGCCTGCAGCTTCTGCAGCTTGGTGCCCACGAGCATGTCGTACATCTTCTGCAGCGTCTGCTGCGAGTTGGCGGGCATCGCGACCGTCGACTTGCCGTGATCCTGGCGCTTGTGGCGCGCACACGTGCCAGTGTAGCACTGCGGACACTGTGACATCGTGGCGTCCAGAACGGTTAGGAGATCAGAGCCGTACAGACGCACGTACAGACGCACGTACAGACGGAGCACTGCGCTAGGGTGATGAATGCCGCGCCGCGTCCTTTATATCGTCTTTTTGTCGTGCGCGCTTTTTGTTACGATCTGTCACTGGCTGTGCACAAAATCCTCCCCAACAGCATGTCGAGCCTGCTATATTGCATATCAAAATACCGGTATGTATAGTATAAACCGGTATACCGGTTCTTGATCCGATATTTTTGACTGGCAAAGAGTGTAGCCATTTTGTTGGTTTGTAACCACTCGGCGATTTTGAAATGCAAGTCCAACGTGGCTCTCAAGTTAGCTCATTATATTTATTCCCCTCGAAATCCCATGAAGGCGCAATCAAGGCAGCCACAGATGCTGTGTGTCTTCTCTGTCTATATCTTGCTCGCTCTCTATTTGTATCTACATCATCGCGCACATCGGTTTTGCTTTTGCTTTCGGACTCCCTGTCTTCACCACCGCAGTCCTGCAGTGCTTCTCTGTCTCGAAAGAACACGAGAGCGCGAGCGAAGAAGAGCGCAATTCTGTTTTGCCGATCGGAAGCGCTGAGTGGATAGCAGAGAGCCAAGTACAGAAATCTGCAAGTAACAGACAGACATGTCGTGGCAGAACAACTGAGGCACGGTCAAGTCGACGAATGCCAAGGCGTGTGCGCTCTGAGGTCGCGAACGTGGGCAAGACCATCGAGAGCTCTAAGAAACGCGTGATTTGCCGCGTCAAGGCCGAGGACGGGCGCGAGTTCGAGATCACTCTCACGCACTCGCTCGCGTTCGGCAAGAAAATCCTGCGCGTCGACAGCATTATCAAGTACACGTTCAAGTCGGTAAGGATTTGTGTACTGTGGTGCTTGGGGTACAATGCTTGCTCTCATGAAAAGCCTCCAGCTCACCCTTGGTTTACTTACCCTCGTTGTACCTCCCACAGCTTTCGTTTGGCGACTGGGACCATGTGTTCAACTTGCCCGGGGGGTTACACTGTGCACATCATCATCAAGCCGTCGGTCGAGCTCAACGACACGTATGGTATGTCATCACCACCAAACCATTCAAGCGTTGTTCTTGTGTGTGTGCTGTGATCTGTACAGTGCTGGGCTAAGTACTGGCGCATTCACTCTGTCATTTATACGATCTCCTCTAGACTTAATCATCGATGGCACGTCGTTCCGTCGCCTCCCGGACAGACTAGACCCGAACCGCGCGAAGAACAACCCTGGCAACAGCGGCGTGGTCTCTTCGACGCCGATCCGCAATGGCTCCAATAGTGGCGGCGGCGGCGATGGTGGTGGTGGCTCGCGAACCAACTCGTACACGTACAACTACTCGAACGGCGGGCTGGGCGGTTCCAGCGGGCCGTCGTCGCGCGAGAGCTCATTCTCGCCTTGGTCCTGCTCTCGCTGCACGCTCGTAAATGAGAAGCCGCTAGCGCCGATCTGCGAAGCCTGCGGTGCACCAAAGTCCGACTACATCTGTAAGTTGACTTGCTTGCTGTACTCGTCCATTATGATTGATGAGCCATTTTCGCTAATTACACGTGTGTGCTGTGGTCTAAACAATCTGCAGCCCCAGAAGAGCGACAGCGTGCGCGAGAGGCTGTGCAACAGCGTCCACCTGCGCTAGTGACCCGATCGCCGTCGAAAACGTCGACCTCGCCGCCTCAGCGCAGCCAGTCCACTACCAAGAAGACGGCAGGTGACGACTTCTTCAGCGCTTCGACCTCCGGCAGCAACGATGACGGCTTCTCGCCCTTCGGAACGACGGACCCATTTGCGGCATCCAGTGCGCCGCCGCCTTTCGGTATCCAGAGCCCATTCGCGACAGAGAAACCACCGTCAACGGAAGACATCTCGTCGATGCTCTCGGGACTGGACTTCACGGCCGCCCCCGTGCAGCCAGCGTCTATGGCGACAAACGGAGCTGCTGGTGACCGATCGTCGTCGGTAGATCCTACAGACGACGCGTCCAACACACGGGTGATCTTTTCATTCATAGACTAATTGTCCACATTATGTAGTAGTGTTTACCTTCCATGGACTAACACTGTGTATGGTTACGTGATACAATAGACGGCGAGTGGCGATCTGGGGGAGTCGAAGATGGTCGATCTGAACCTCAAGCCCGTGCAGAAGCAGAAGCCTGTGTCTGCGAAGGCCTACCAGACGCTCGAGCAAGCGCGCATGCAGGCGCCAAAGGAGAAAGTGGCGGTGCTGCCTCCTCCTCCATCTGTTCCTGTCGTTGCCGTCGGGTTCTACGGCATCAACATGCCTGTCCAGGGCGGATACTACCAGCCTGGCATGGGACAACAACAGCAGCAGCACATGTACAACACTGTTGGCGCTGGAGGGTACGGCATAGCAGCACCTGAAGGCAACTTTGGAGCACAGAGTGTCCACAACAGCGCCATGGTCGCGTATGGCGGCTTTGGAATGGCTCAACCGCAGCAAACGCAGCAGTTCCACACGCAGATGCCTCAGCAAGGAGCGGGGTTCCTGCCGTCCAACCCGCACGCGTTTGGCTCGGATCCGTTTGCAACACTCCTAAATACCAGGATCTCTGCATGTTCACCTAAGCACCATCACCATTTTCTTATAAATTCCACACATACACTGCATTCCCAAATGCCAATAATGCATGGATACGCACATGCAAAAACCAAACTGCTTTGAATTTCACCTTTGAGGTCTACGCTTACCTGTCCACCGACCATTCAATCACGTTGGGCCGCAGAGGCACCGGAACGATGTCTTCTGGTAGAGGCAATTGCGGTTCACCGGGTGGTCCGAGTCGAGATTCAAGCCGTCCAGGTATGTGCCGTTGTAGTAGCAGTTGGCGCCCGTGCAGTAGCAGCGGAACAAGCGGAAGTGGCAGTCGTCATCGTTCGAGCAGCCGTCAAGGTGGTACGAGAGCGGATCGTTGTCCTTCCCAGGGCCGCGCGTGACTGCAAACTCAAACTTGCCCAGCACCGGGTAGTGGTCCGAGAGGTCGACGAGCTGGATCTTCTTGTTGCCCTTTGGCGCGGTCCAGTCGGCCACAAACGGCTGCATGTGGTTGACCCGGCACTCGAGAGTGGATACGCCCAGAGGCTGCTGGTAAGGAGCTGTGTGTTGTCATTGGAGCCATTGGCGAGTGTGAGTGAGAACCATAGAACGTCGGCAACCTTGTCACTGGTAGAAAAGCTACCTACCTTTGGCGTAGAGCACGTAGTCGAGCCACTCAAGTGGACAGCAGGGACAAAAGCACATATTGTCCGGCTGGATGTATAGGAGCAACTGGTCTCTAATATTGTGGTGTAGAGAGCACGTCGAGCGCGTCAATGCGTTCGGGTAGTACGTCCCATTCTATGGGATTCATTCACACCAAAAGTCAAACAGGAAGGACAATGGTTAGCATATTGGCTGCACATAAATAAGATAGAGTGCGTGAATACAAAACAACCCGCCCTCACTCACTTTGTCATCGCCCCAGCTTTCCACGTACTTGGCCGAGCACTTGTTGCTGTTTGCGGCGCCATCGCGACCAACGAGCAAGTTGGAACGAGGGCTGTGGATTGAAAAAGAGTCACAAACACAGACGAACCACACCATTAGGGACAACGAGCCCATTCTCAAGAATTACAGAGAACTCACACAACTGTATCGATTCCTCCACTCACTCGCTCGTGAACTGCTGGTCTCCAATTGGGTTCGGAGAGTGCGCGCCTAGCAAATCCGTCAGCTCGGCGACCTCGGCGGCAAACGTGTGGTTGTCGACGTTGAAATCCCCAGCAAACAGCAGAGGCTAAGTACAAGCGAAGTTTCCATTCGTTCACACAGAGTTGCAGGTAGCCATAACGATTATTTGGATCGAAGTCAGGGCAGGTAAAGGTTGATGAGCGTACCTCATGCTCGTGAATCTTGAGCTGGTCGACGAAGCTGCGCATCTGGTTTCAGATACAAACAAATAGCGTCAATAACATGTCGAGCGCGAGGCATACCATCAAAGAGAGAAGCGCTGTACCTGCTTGGCTTGCTCCACTCGATCGGCTCTGCCCTGCGGAGTTGACCATGCCTGAGTGCGTCATCGCACAGACCGCAATGGATTAGCCCAGACCTTGATGAATGGAGGACGCGATATGTACTTTGTGTGCAGCACCCACCTGCATGTGTGTGGCAAACACGTTGAAGATCTTGGAGGTGCTGCCGACCGTCTTGAGCACGCGAGCGTACTTGACGCCTTTCGCTGCCAGGCAGTCGGAGTAGTGGCACGCATTGCGGTAAATGTGCTGCGCTTCGTGGATGATTGGCCACTTGGAGACTACGATCACGCCGCCATTCAGCAAACTATACCACCACGAGCACACCAATCAGCTACGCAGCAGTCACATAATAGCAGGCTTCTTAGATGCACGTCGGCCCATACCTCGTGAACGGGTCGGGGTCGTGCAGGATGCTCGTTGCGTAGGGAAAGTCGTTCTTGCGGAACTGCGCGAGCATGTTCTCGCGCTCGTCCTTGATGTCCGCCTCCGCGAACGTGACGACGTCGATGCTCTCCGAGATCTTATGCAGCGACTCGGGGATGCGCGCGAGTCGCTCTCGCTGTCCGTCCTTCGACACTTCGTACGGACGTCCAAACACGTTGTACTGGGAGGTCACAGTCGCAGTCACATCAGCACACATACAGTCAGGTGCAATATCAACGACAGCAGTAGCACTACGACCACCTTGAGCCCGGAGCAATGACATACCTGCAGGACTTCGAAGGTCATGCTGTTCACATCGTCGCCATCACTGACGACAGCGATGGGCTTTCGCGTCACGTCTGTAGCTGCTGCTGGTGATGGTGCTAGTGCCGGCGCGGGCGAGCGGAGCGTGAACGGAGGCGCGTGTCTTCGCCAGGAGAACGCTGTTGTCTGGTGCAGCGCCGTCACCATGAGCAGCACGCACATGCACATAGTGAGCCACAGTGCACCACCAGTGGAAGCCTGCGAGTCATGACGAAGCGCGCGCATCTCGTCATCGACAGCGAATGCTGGGGGGAGGATTCGATTGAATTGAGCTGGTCAGTTTGATCTTCAAGTGAGAAAAATGGAGCAGGGGCTACTAATGAGGTAGTTTTCTTCGAATCAGCCATCATTCCGGAGGCTACTATTTGAAGTGTCAAATGGCTACCATCATCCCGAGACGAGAAGAAGGTGGCTACACTTTATGATTGACAAGGAAGTAGGTCTCCGTCAGTGAGAGAGGTATTACGCAGAAAAAGAAGTTTTCATCCCAATAGAGTGGCCATCAATCCGAGGAAGGTGACTTTTTTCGATTGGCTGCCATCAGTCTACGCATCTCTTTCTAGTCACTCTTTGAAAATTGAAACAAGAAGAATTGCTAGAGAAAGCCTGAAAAAGGTTCCCGCAGCAAGTACCTTGTCTTGCTTTGTGTTACATGCACAAAATGTGGCTGAGACAGAATCACTTCAGTCCTTCCAGCTCGCCAAATCACAAATTCGAATCTTTCTGGTTGCCAGTCGACCTACGTAGTCGTTGACGAAGAGGCATTCCCACCGCCAACCACTGGACGCGTCGCGATCCAGTAGAGTGAGTTGGTGAGCGAGCTGCCATCGTCGAAAAAGTCCAGTTCGTTCACGCGCGTCCACGCCTGCGCCGGGTCGATGATCGCCAGGTCCAGGTACGCGTAGCCGCTCCAGCGCGCGTCGATCGGGTCCACCGTGCGCTCGAACGCCTCTTTCTGCAGCACCGGGTACTCCTCCGCGACGTACGATGGCGAGATGAACGCCTCGGTGATCGGCGTGAACGGGATCATGTTGATCAGGTGCATGTGCTCGATCTCGGGGCCGAACCACGTCGTGTACGACACCTTGGTGGACGCAATCTGGCCCGTCATCTTGTTCTGCGCGTACACATCTTCATAAATCCCCAAGTCGGAGCGCATCTGCCAGTAGGTCTTGGCCGCGCGAATCTCGAGCGCCAGCAGGATGTGGCCCATGTGCTCCACTTGCGGGATCTTGAGAGCCTTGCCCAGCAAGTACACGCCGTAGTACGCGTTGATTGCCTCGCTCACGCTCTCCTGGGACTTGCCGCCGTCCAGCGTGTACACGCCGCTCGCGAACGAGTGGCCGTCAAACCAGGAAAAGTGGCGCGTGAACGGAAAGTACGTGCTGTGGATAGGGATATAAGCACAGGAATATAGACGATTAGTATCACCAACGCAGCATTCTAAGGCAACTTGATACAGTAGAAATCACTCACTCGTTGGCGTCGGCACTCGCAATGTCACGCGTGATCGCGAGGATCGCCGCCTTGTGCGTGGTGCCGAACTCAGGACGGAACTTGGTCACCACCGCGATCGAGTACAGCAGGTAGCCGTAGTGGAAGTGCTGCAATAACACACACACAAATACCATAGAAAACCAGTCAGTCAGTCTGTGAATCACCCAGCTCGCTTCCAACCACAGCACCGATGTTTTCCTCTTACATGGTCGTTGTACCAGCCGTTGCCAAAGTCCGTCATCCAGAAGATGCCCTTGAGCCCGTTCTTGGAGCAAAGGCCGCCCCAGATGCTGTCGTACACAAAGTGGTTGTCGTTCGAGCCCACGAGCCACGGCGTGAGCCACTTCTCCAAGTCGTTCAGCAGTGCGTCGCGCGCCTTCAGCTCGCCGACCGTGTCCGCGATGAGTGCCAGACGCGCCTGGCGACCGATCTCCTTGCCGAAAAAGTACGGGTCTTGCGCCTCGGGCGTGTAGTTCGAGTCGTTCTTGAGCGAGAACTTGATCGCCTCGAGGTACTCGGATTTGGCGATCTGCTGCGTGGCGTCAAAGTCGATCCCTGGGAGGCTCTCCTGGAATACCCATTTGTTGCCGAGCACCGCCGTCATGTTTGACTTAACGGTGCGGTGGCCGAGCTTCGCGAGCACCTTGGTGCCTTCAACCTGCTGCGCGCTGAACGAGTCGGCGTGGTGCGGGTTCGCCAGCATGAGCAGCTTCGCGGAGGCGTCGCTGCCTTCAAAGGACTTGATCGCCCACTCAAATGTGACGAACCCGTTCAGGCCCTCAACGCTCGTCTTGACGGAAGAAGCGACCGGGTACACGC
The DNA here is from genome assembly GCA_023335535.1 of Globisporangium spinosum. Lineage (NCBI taxonomy): Eukaryota > Oomycota > Peronosporomycetes > Pythiales > Pythiaceae > Globisporangium > Globisporangium spinosum. The sequence continues at coordinate 4,795 of JAADVN010000842.1, read as the reverse complement.
TCGCCGAGGCGTCCAAGAGCGACACCGCGTCTTGCGACGGGACAATCGCAATACGCGCAGCGCCAGTGTAGAAGTCTGTGTCCACCAGGCGCACGTTCGTCGGCGTCGTGATCTCGCCGCGCAGGTTGTACGGGCGGTAGTCCTTCTCGTCCGCAAACTGGAGCTGCAGCGTGCGCTCCTGCGCAAAGTAGAGGATCCACTTTTGCTGCGCAAGCCCCTTGTCCGCGCCGTACACTTGGATGTCAAGTTCAAAGCGCTTGGACGTCCACTGCTGTGTGGACGCGACTTTCGTCGACTGCTCCATAGTAGTCATGTTGATGGGCACTTGGTTCACTGCGAGCAGCGTCGCGTTCAGCTCGAGCACGGGGATGATCTTCTCGTACTCGACCGTGAAGTAGGGCGAGCCGCGCATGAGGTGCGCTGTGAACAAGTGCTTCGCGTCCTCAGCCTTTTCATCCTCGAAGTGGTACTTCAGGGCCACAGACAGTGGGTCGAACGCAGCGATGCTGCGCGACGTGCTGTTGCCATCGCCGAGCAACCGGCTGGTCGCATTTTCCTGGATCTTCTGGCTGTAGCCCGTGAAGCTCACGTCCGCGTTGAAGTACTCGGTGATGTTGCCGCTCGTCACGACGCGTCGCGAGTCGCCGTACGAGAGGTCTAAGCGCTTGGGCAAACTGCGCACAGTGTACGGGCTCAGCGTGATTTCACCGCCACCTGCACAACAACAGGAACAACCACACGTTAGACAACGGATCCACCAGTCGCCGAGGCTCCTAAACCATCGTGACTCAAGACATACCTGGGTTCAAGCCGTGGTCGTCGCCCACGAGCAGATTCGTCCAGAACGCGTTCGTAGGGACCGCGCCAGAGAAAGTCGCGCGGTCCATGACCTTGGGCGGGATCGGGTGCTTGCGCGACACGAACGGCGGCAGCAGCACGAGCAGCTCCGCGTCGCTGTAGCTCTTGCCGTCCGTGTTGCGCAGCTTGGGGGCCGACGCGCGCTGCGACGCGTCGTCACTGCTGTCGTCGTCCGCGCCGGCGAAGAGCCATCCGAGCCCCACGAGCGCGAGCGCGGCTAGTGGCAGCACCACAAAGAGCGCGCGGCGCGTGAGCTGCTGCACGCGCTGGCGGCGCTCGCTCGCGGGCGAACTTGGCGAGTTGACGTTGTTAGAGACATCTGCGTGCGAGTCCTGCAGCCTGGATGGCAGCAGCGGCGAGGTTTCCGTCGGTTTCGGCGCCATGATGCAGAGACAACGGCGCTATCAACTGCTGGTGATGCGACTGATTCGCTTCAAGCCGAAAAGTGACAACGCGAGAATGTCAAGGGCTGTTGATCTTGATTCATGCCATGCATGCATGCCGTTTATTTTTTATTTTAGTACCGCGCACTGGAATGGCTCGAAGCCAGGCTGGCAGGAGAAAATTTGAGGAGATCTGGTGCCTAGTTTTCGGGAGGAGACGATTGTCATCCCTATTTTAGATTGGAAACAGGAAAGATATCGTTCACAATTTGAGAATGAAACCTGAAATAGGACTTTTCTGTTTTTTATCGAACCACTCGCGGGACAAAATGAGGGGAAAATAGGGTGCTTGGGGGTTCGTATGCGACATTTTGATTGGCGTGGAAATCAGGAAGGGTAGGGTTAGCGTGGTCCCTCCCTCTATCATATTAGTGACATGGTGACGTCTAGTGACGCTGTGACGCTGCGTCATCAAGGATCGTGCGTCACGTCACTAATACGAGGGAGTTTGGATCTTTCCGTTATCAGATTGTTCGCGGAATTGCAGGTACCGTGGCGATTCATCGCCATCGAACGAATGGACAGAACTGAAGCGAATGCAAAAATGCGCTCGTCAACATAGCATGATGCCAAATGGAAGCTGCTGTTGCTGTTTATTTATCTAGTGTCGAATGCTCGTCTGTGCATGTCATTACAATTGTAGTGCTGTGAGATGGACTGCGCAGGACACGAGGCTCGTTACCGGTACCCACAGCTCGTGCTAAGAAAGCGAGCTGGTGCCGTATGGCGTTGTCGGGGAGGTGCTCTTCTTGAGCGCCGCTGCTGCAAACCCGCGCGATTTCCGCTGGTAGTTGCTCCAGAAGAGGTAGACCATCGAGATCGCGACGTTGAACGATCCGCAAAAGAGCCACACGTGCGAGCTCTGCGCCAAGAGCACGCCCGAGAGCACGATCACTTTCGGAATCGTGATCGCCCACGCGCCAGTGTTCCCGAACGGCACTTCGAACGGACGCTCCGTGTCCTTTTCAACGTACTTGAGTCGCAGGAATGCGAAGAACTCCAGTAGCAGCGTGAGACTTAGCATAGAGACAAAGCAGCCATATTTAATGAGTTGACATCCACAATCACTCATTGCAACCCCACGCGACAAGTATGACCGTTGCACTTACTTGTTGAAGAATGTGTCGAGCACGACCAGGAACTCGAACGAAAAGCTCATCAGCAGTGCTGTCGTCGCGGTCTGGAACAAGATCGCGGCGATGGGCGTTCCGAAGCGCTCCCACTCGATCGCGAGGAAGCCCGGCAGCATCTTGTAGTCTGCTGTCGCCCAGAGTGCGCGCGAGCTGCACGCCATCACCACGTTGAACTCTCCGAGCGTCGCGACAACCGCCGCAGCGCCGACCCAAACGCCGAGCCACGGCGCGATGGCCATCGCGATTGTCTCCAAGGAGCCTTCATGCCATGTCGTGAAGTCGGCTTGGACCATGATGCCAGCAGCAACTGCACGAAAGAACACACACACACACACAATCCTTGTGATACGCATGTTGCAATATAAGTCTTTGGTATTGGTATTGGCGCATCCGTACCTGGGAATGCGTAGTTGATCGTGATGAGCACCATCGCAATCACAATCGCGATCGGGTACGTCCTGCCTCCGTCCTTCACTTCGCCTGCAACGCAACCGAGCGAGTCCCAGCCTACACACACATCACACAGTGAGCGAATTAGATATACATACGCGTACACAAAAGCACACCACACAGTGCTGTCACACAATACCTTGGTAGTTCCACAGAATGGTCGACAGGAAGACCGACCAGTTGATCTGCGGTGCGACGCTCCCCCACGTAGCAAAGTTGAATGCCTCGATGCTCATGGGCTCTAGGATGAACGGCGCGAGCACAAAGAGCGACATGCCCACGGACGCGAGCGCCACCGCGCGCATCCCCACTGCGTTCGCTGAAAATACAAAGAACAGCGCAATGCCTTTCACCAGCCATCTCTCGGTGTCAGACATGACGTAGGCGTACCCGGACGCGAGGAACGCCTCCACATAACTATATACACCACCCAGCACAAAGTTAGCACTCGCTCACACACAAAATACGTGCTGCCATGTAGAGATGATGGCCATACCTGCAGAACAGAACCGGATAGGTTGGCAAATCGCACACGTTGCTGGCGATGGAGTTGAACGCGTTGATCCAGCCCGCGTACTCGCCCAAGCCGCGTCGAACCCAGAGGATGTAGCCGCCGTTCTCGTCGATCATCGTGCTGAGCTCGGCAGTCTGTAGTATTTAGTTGCATGCAAATGCAATGAACAAGTTAGCAGCACATACATACATCCATGGGTAGCGACATGACGAACCAGGGTACGTACCATGAGCGCTTGCGGCAATCCCCACGTGAACGGCAAGATCACGACCGCCAGCAGCACCGGGTACGCGCCTGCAGCTCGCACTGCGTCCTCCACACCGAACGGTCCCGCCGCGACTGCAAAGTACGCGATGAAGCCCAGCGTGATGTGGTTGATCGTGCGCGCCTTGTGCCGCTGCGGACTGCGCCCGTCGTCAGTGCTGGTGGTGTCATCATCTTCCTCACCATACTCTTGCTTCTGACTCTCCAGCAGCAGCGCCGACATGCTCGTGGGCGTCGGCACGTTGCGCCACGCCTTGAGCGGCGAGCGGTCCGCAGATGACGGCGGCAAGAAGTGCAGCACGCACGCCTCGTCGGGCGAATCGAAGTGCGTGCGGATCGAGCGCTCGGACGACGAAGAGGGCGGGCCAGTGGGTGCATTCTCCTGCTGCTGCTGCTGCTGGTGCGGCTTCTTCTTGAGCATGGTGATGATGATGGCGGATGCGCGTGTGTATGTATGGTACCTCTTCGTGCTGCTCTGCTGCTTATCGTGAAGCGGTGCGAGCGAGCGCGTCTTGTTGGGTCGCTGCGCAGCCTTTGGTTCGTGCTGCTGATCTTCGTGGGTGCCGTCTGTTTCCTTTTGGCTGCTTCAAGTTGCGTAAATTACACCAAGTAGACCAACCTGCCCCGTCCCAGTCCAACCGCCAGCTTCCACATATTTTCCAAAACAGACATGCAAAAAATTCAAACTGGAAAACATGAGCACATGAGCACATATCCTGATAAAACCGGCTCCGTTTCGGATTTGACTCGAAGGAAATTATTTACGAATATCGTAAAAAAAAAAACTCCAAGTCGTAATTACGTCTGTGGTGGCGACCAGTCGTTCGTTTTTCTGACCAGCACCGAATGGAAATGACGCCGATCGCGTGCGGAAGAGCTCAGTGTCCAAGTTGAGCGGCTTCCTCCACGAGCCTCCGTCGTTCCATTCTGTCTGTCTCTAGCTGCGCGTGTCGCGTCCATCTATGTGTCTGTCTCTACGAGCTCCTTTGTGCGTGCGTGTGTGTGTGCCTGCTCTCCAACAGCCCGCTTTCGCACTATATGCGTGAGTGGGTATAGTCTGAGCGAACAGTGAGGCTGCGGAGGATCCGTGGGCGATGTGCTTTGCCTGCGGTGGAGCCGCGTGAACGCTCGAT
>JAADVN010000841.1:0-12758 GCA_023335535.1 Globisporangium spinosum | reverse complement strand
TGCTGCAAGCTGCAGAGGGTTGAATATGAGCGTGTTCGGACAGGATCTCGAATACTGTAGTGCCAGCATGTGCACGCGCGAGAGTTTTGACTATTATTTTATAAAGTCGATTGGTTGGACATTGTGAGTGTTCGCCACCAAGTATTGTGTACGAGAATCTTCCAGTAGATCCAGGTGCGCCACGAATGAGGAAACTGCTGGCGCAGGTAGAGCAACAGGAAGGAGGGAGAAAGGGAAACCCGATGAACGAGTCAGCGTCAACGTGCGACATGGCTGTCAATCGCACGGGCAGCTCAAGCGAGCATTGCGCAACGAGAAGCAACGCTTAGGGATATCACAGTTCGATAACGCATGCATCCGTTCAGAGATCGTCGCCACCACACACGGGCCGTCTTGATGGTAGCGTGCCAAATCGCATTGGTTGCCAACAACTTCTCTCGACTTCGAGATGATATGAAGACTGAAAACGCCAGCGCGTGCCCGCATTGCCCGCCCTTTTCAGTTTTCCATGCACCAATAACATTGCTCTTCATTTTTGAGAAGATCAATATGCGCTGGAGTGGACGGGCGCGACAACTGGACTTCATTCAGTTGGTGCCTGTCGACTCCGCGACCGGCACTATATACGAGGGCACAGCAAGATGCAAGATGCCAGCAGATCTTCAGAGCCACCGACGTTGTGCTTGATTGTGGCAATCATTTATTGCCGCCACGACGTCTCATTCACTGTCAATCTTGTTACCGAATAACGCGGTCTCAGAGTCACTAATCAACATAGCCACCCTCTTTTGAGTGACTCTGATGTTGTGTTCACCTTGCTGTCTCACACACAACAAAGGCAAAAGCTATGCTGTCACTCCAGCGCGGGAGTGTCGCCACACACTGTATCACCAAATGGGATCCAGATTATCAACAAACAATAAAACACGCATTTACCAACAAGATCGATCGAGATGGAGCAGCACCGGAAGAACCGGCGGCGGCAATGGAACAAGGCGCCGCGCAAGCTCTGGTTCCTGTGGGACCCGCCGGGCATGATCATCGCCTCGTTCGCGTGGTGCATCATGGTCGCGTCGCTACTGGCGCTCTGGACGTCGCTCTCGCAGTGGATCGGGCTCTTCTCGTTCGCGGGGCTGCTCGGCGCGCTCTGGTTCACGGCGCTGCTGGGCATGTGCATGTGGTCACACTTCGCGGTGGTGACGACAAACCCAGCGACCGTGCCGGCGAAGCTCACGGGTGTGCTCCCCAGTAAGAAGCAGGAGGCGGCGGATCCATTCGCGGCAGTGGGCGGTGGTGTTAGTGAGACGCAAGAGGAAGAAGAGGACGAAGAAGAAGAGGAGTATGAAGAAGTCGAGGTGGAGATTCCGCTCAACGAGTTTGAGAACCAGGAGGATGACGGCACGCTCATGCTCTTCTGCGACGAGTGCGCCATCTACCGGCCCTCAAGGTGCGCTTGCTTGTGTCATATGTTACTGTTGCTTTGGATCCGACGCGTCAACCAACATGCAGGGAATACATCGTTGTGCTAATAATGCTCATGGATCTTTATGCTGATTTTATTATTTTCCTTCCCTTAGAGCCCAGCATTGCAGCACCTGCGCGCGCTGCGTCGTGCTGCATGACCACCACTGGTGCGTATTCCTACACGCAGCATATCGCCCTCCTCTAAACTGCGGCAGAGCATGCGATTGTGATTATGCCATTACATGTCGTATTTGTCCCCTCTCCTCTCTAATGCTCATGTCGCTATTCATCCGTCTGGCAAACTGTACTGCTGCAGTCCGTGGGTGAACAATTGCGTGGGCATCGGCAACCAGAAGTGCTTCCTGCTGCTGCTACTGTACGTGACGGTGACGAGCGTGCACGTGGCGCTGTTCATCCTCGCGCAAGTGGCGCTCTGCTCCAGTGCCAACGCCGAGTCCTGCGGCTTTGGCGACTTCCAGTTCCCGGGAAAGCTCGGCGTGTGGATCCTCGGAGGCGCGTGCGTGTTTGGACTGTTCTGCGCGCTCATGTTCGCCATGGAGCTCTACAGCATCTACCTGGAGCAGACTTTCACGATGATCGCGGACCAGATCACGTGTCGGAGTGGCTCCAAGTCACGCTCGCGGCTCGAGCGCCACCTGAGCGTCATCTGCGGCACGAACGGCTTTGAGCTCTCGTGGCTGGTGCCGGTCGCCCCGCGGCGCACGCGCCACGAGACCGAGATCGTCATGGGCTTCCGCTCGGATTACGGCGCGAGCGAGGGAGAGATTTGTTGAGAAGCTTCTGCCTAAACAAAGCGCGCAATGGCACAATCGAGTCGGCTTTGTAATCAAAAAGGGCGGCGAGTCAATAATCTTGTCGAGTGCCGCAGGAGTACTATAACACGTGTGCAACTACAGTTCTGCAGTCGAAAAGCAGAAGCACGGGAGAGCGAAGGTGAGGAAGTGCACGTGTGTATGTGCGAGCCAGATCCAGATGCTGCAGGTATCTGGGATGGTGATGCCACTGATGAATGGATAAACGGATAGATATTAAATGGCGCTGATAGATGAATCAATCAATCAACGGATGGCTGCACCGAGAAGTTACCACAGACACAGAGGAGAGAACATGAGTGTTGAGGATGCCTCGAGAGCCACTCGCGTGCCATCTGCATGGTCCACAATTGCATGCGTTGCGCAGATTGCGCTCGCGTTGGTACCCATCATAATCAGCGCCCGCCTGCTCCTCGTGCTTTTGCGCACGCCCAGCGTTTGGGAGGTGTATGTGTGGGCGTTTGTATGAGTCGCCAGCACCTTCATTCATCCATCCATCCGTGGCGTGGCATACCGGTATTTGCGTCAACATGGTCACCGAAGGCGGCGTAATCCGATCGCCCACTCCAGCCTGGCTGTACACTGTACTTCTTTAGACCTGTGGAAATGAATATCCGGCTTTCACCACAACTCCACGTTGAGCGGGTTTCTATTGTTAGAGACCTGTAGAACTTGATCGTATGGCGCTCCCTGTCGCAGGGAAAGTGTAGGTGGAAAATTCGTTTCCATCATCACTTTAAAGTTAAAGTCGGCGTCATCCACTTGCGCTCGCATACAAACACCAAGTGAAAAGCGAAAAAGCGCAAAAAGCGGCTGCGCATTTTCGCGCATCTAATAAGCCACCTGTCTGTCCGCGACTGAACAACTCCGCAACTCCACACGAAAACAATCCAGAGAACAAACAACCAAAAAGTCGGTTACGCCACCCAAAAGCAAGCAAAACAAGCAAAGCGCTTGATCATAACCGAACAAACAAGCGAGCAAGCAAGCAACACAACAGAACACCACATCGCCAACATGGTCGCGACCACTGCCTCGATCGCCGAGTACGGCGACCTGGCGGTGACGGTCGTGCCGCCGCCCGCGCCGTCGCGCCTCAAGACGCAGGACAGCTTCGTGCTGCTGGAGGCGCAGCAGGAGGAGGACGACGAGCGCCTCGGCAAGCTCAAGACCTCGCGCAGCTCCGGCAGCGTGCACGTGCTGGAGGCGTCGCCCGAGCTGGACGACGAGAGCGAGGACGAGATCCACAACAACAACAATAACAACAACAATGAGAAGCTGCTGCCGTTCGCGGCGACCAAGACGGCGCGACAGACGAGCGACAGCAAGAAGCCGTTCCGCCGCGCGACGACGATCGCCGTGCCGATCTCGCTACCGACGAAGAAGACCAACCAGTCGCATCGCCGCAGCATTGACAGCACGTCCATGGGCGATGATAGTGGATCGGTCACAGGCTCTCCGAAGAGCACGGCGCGTCCCATGATGCGCTCGCAGAGCTTCCCGCAGCGCGGCACGGTCTTGGAAGGGTTCGAGAACGGACCGGCGCGCTTCCGCTTGTCCACGGTGGCGTCTGCGCGCGAGATCGTGCGCGAGATGTACACGTTCCGCATGCGCGAATTCCCGAGCGAGTGCTGTCGCGACGCGCTGGTGGAGATCAGACTCGGCCCCGTGTGGCGACACATGAAAGTAGAGATCGACCGCGAAGGTATGGTGTGCGCGCGCACGTCCGTGTTCCGCAAGAAGAACAAGGAGATCCGCATCTCGAATGACGACATTCTCGGCGCGTCGCTCGCCGAAGGCAGCAATGAGATGGTGGTGCACTACATGCAGGTAGGACGAGGCAAGAACGACAAGAAGCTGATGCGCCAGTACAAGACTGTGGACGTGCGGTTTGCAGAGAGAGACGAAGCCGTGAAGTGGGTGCAGTCGATCCAGACGCTTGTCAAGTGGCTTGCGCGCGTGCCGCTCGAGTGCACACGGAAGATCAAGGTGGTGGTGAACCCGCACTCGGGCAAGCGTCGCGGACGCCAGATCTTCCAGAAGTGGAAGCCGCTCTTTGAGCTCGCGGGCATCCAGTGCGACATGGAGGAAACCCAGTACAGCGGCCACGCGCGCGACATTGCCGCGTCGCTGGACCTTCGTGAGAAGTACGAGGCGCTGGTGTTTGTTGGTGGCGACGGCACCGTGAATGAGTTTATGAACGGCATCTTCTCGCGAGAGGAGAGCGAGTGGCGCAACCTCGTGGCGACGACCCCGCTGTCGCTGCTCTGCGCAGGCACAGACAACGCGTTCGGTCTGGGCGTCGGAACGCCGACCCATGAGTCCTCGGTGTACTGTATCATCAAGCGCAAGATCCGTCCGTTGGATGTGATCGCGATCCAGGGCGACCTCGCAGACGGCACAACCCACCGCGAGTACGCGTGCTGCGGTATCAGCTACGGCATTGGCGGTGACATCGCGATGGAGTCGGAGAAGATGCGTTGGCTCGGCGTCTACCGCTACATGTTCTTGAAGATCAAGCGTGGAGCACTCATGCCGCGCAAGCACGAGGCGAAGCTCAAGTACGTGCTCTCAGACACCGTGGAGACCGATCTGACCACTGGCGCGCAGAACCTGCGCACGTATTTTGATATCGCAGACGACGACGATGCACAGGACCAACATCACATTGAGCAGTGCAGTGTCTACGATGAGAGCTATAGCAACAAGCAGTGGACCGGTGATTCGAGCTCGATCTTCAACCCTGCGAGCGAAGCGAAGTACGGCGGTCAGTGGCGCGAGGAGGAGCACTCGTACGGCACGGTCGGCGTGTCAAACGTGTACTTTGAGACTAAGTATGCGCACCCGTCGGACGGCAACATGGACCTGATCATTGTGCGCAAGGGCGCCATGTCCAAGATGATCGACATTGCGTTGAAATACGTTGTGGGCGACTACCTCGACAGCACCCTCGCAGACTATTTCAAGGTCAAGGCGATGGTGATCGAGCAGGTGCAGCCAGACCCGATCAACGTCGACGGCGAAGTGTTCGCGGGTCCTGGTCCGTTCCGAATCGAGATCGTGCCGCAATTGCTATGCGTGCTCTCGGAGAAGTAGTTGAGTTGATCGACCGACCTTCCTTCCAAGTTTCAAGTTCCAGCGCCATCATCATCATCATCATCATCATCATCATCATCATCATCCCCATCATCAAGGTCCAACGTGCTTGTGAGAATGAGATCTTCGATTTCGAAGGGACTAAGAAGTCGGTGGTGTCTGCGCGCAAGAAGAGCTCCATTTTCGATTCGGATTTGCGCAGATGGGGCGAACGTTGCCAAGCAAGACCAACTCTGTCGGTATGCTTTGAGCTTTCGAGGAGCTACAGTCCACTTGAGCCAGCCAGTTTCGTTCATCTCCAATTGCCCAATGCGACGATCGAGATATCGTATTGAAACAGGAAGAGGAAGAGTGAGGGTGAGCTGATGAGAAAGAAGAAGACAAGAAGAGAAGAAGGCGCGCGGAGAGCGAGTGAGCGAGCGAGCGTCGGAAGAAGGCGCGGCGCTCGAGTGAGTCTTCTGCGCTTGTTCTTATTTCTTTGCCAGCAGCGCCAGTCGAGAGGCTCTTCTTCTTTTGTTGGTTGTCTGCTAGTACTACTTGGAGCACGTTGGGAATGCTTCACGAGAGAGGAGAGAGTTTATTCAGTAGCTTATCTATCTAAAAAGTAAGTAAATATATCTATCGTATGCACGCACACAGAGAGCGCCCACCCATGCCGCAAGTGTCCACCTGCGCACCGCCTCGGGATTAATACGCGGAGCGAATGAATGCAGAGTCACAGAGTCAGATGGCTCCCATTTTGCAAGTCAACGACGACGAAGCCACTTGTGGCAGTACACTTCGGTATTGCACTGGGCTTCTGGCATCTGATAGATACTTTCTGTTGTGCGTGCGAACCTTTTTGAGGCTGACGCACGCGATTGCTTCGCAAATCTGGCTCTCTTCTCCTCTCTCTCGCTTTTTGTATGGCTTTTGGCTGAGAGGATTGAGACCCTGCTGGTGACACCGATTCTATGGTATACGCTCTTTGCATCTGTGTGAAAGGCGAGTTTTCTCACTCCTGGTCAACAAAAAGTATACAAGATACGTCAAACCGGATACACTTGGGTCACTCGGCCGGTACAGCAATGGCAAGTTGTCAATTGCTTGGTGGTCAATAGTTTGTTCTCGTCACAAGAGATCGGTGCCGGAAGCCACGATGGGAGAGGTTGGGCTGAGGCTTGAGAGAGCGGGGTAGGGTTCAGTAGTTTCACTGGCTTGCGAGTCGTCAAATTGTATTGTTTGTTAGCCAATTGGGCAGTGCGGATTCCTGCCTGGAAGGTCGCGCACCCTACCCCCAGCCTCGCTATCGTAGTTTTGTGGTGATTTTCGGCACCCAGGCAGAAAGAAGGAACGAGGAGGAGTGAGGACGGGCGTGCTTGCTTGTTTGCTTGCTTGTTTGACTTGGCGTTTGTATGCGCGGCTCCCCTTCTCCTCCCCTTTTCCTCTTCAAACACACACATAAACAGCAGGCTCGCTGGCTCGGCTTACGACGAACTCACGAGCCAAGCAAGCCAAAGCCAAAGCCAAAGAGCCCACTCAGCTCAGCTCAGTCAGTCACCCACGCAACGCGGCGGCAGGGAGCAACAAGCAAGCAAGCGAGCGAGCGAGCGCAAGAGAGAGGACAACCAGCGGCGGCAGTGAACGACAGACCGCACTTCCGAGTCAAGCCGTTGTCGCTTTCGCCTCCCCCCCCTTTCCCCCTCGCCCCACACACACACGCACGCTTGTTGCGTGGGAGGTTCAGTTCCGATTGTCGCTTTGAGCGAAAGTTGTTTGAGCGCGCGACGCAAGGCAGCAAGCAAGCCCCCCCCCACCGCACTCCTCTCTCCCGTTCAAGCGCGCGCGCGTGAACAACTTCGCTGTCTATAAGGGGCCGAGCGACAAGCAAAGAACCACATCCGTCCACCGCCATGTCGTTCAAATTCTGGAGCCGCAAGAAGAAGAAAGCGCCGCCTGCGTCGAACGAGAACGCCGGCGCGAACGCCTACAACAACAACAACAACGGCTATGGGAACCACAATGGCAACAGCGCGTACCCCAACAGCGGCAGCAACAAGTACCCCACGAACGCAGGCGCGTACCCGCCGCCGCCACCCCACTCGGCGAACGCGCGCACCATGAGCAGCAACGGCACGGAGTTCAGCTCGGAGCGCGGGCAGCAGCCGTCGACCCGCGGCAACGCCACGAGCAGTGCCGGCGGCAGCGCGCTGCCGTTCTCGCACCCGCTCTACGCCATGGACGCGGACGGCATGATCCACCTCAAGGCCACGGGCAAGGGGCTGGACGAGACCGACATCGCCGTGCACCAGGACGAGGTCATCAACGCCGTCGTCAAGTACGTGCAGGACTCGATGAAGAAGGAGCTCGGCTTCCAGGAAGTGTTTCTGCCGTCGGCGGACGCGCCTGTGAAGGCAAACCTGTTTGTCTCGGCCAACTACGAGAGCTGCAAGAAGCTGCTCGTGTTTGTCGCGGTCAGTCGGGGGTTGTTCCCGGGATTGTGGAGTCGCGGGCTTGTGCTCCACGCTGGTGTGAAGGCCGGCTCGATGCTCGAATACTTCCGCAAGGCGATTGACGAGGGCTACGGCATCATCGTCGCGAACCCGAACAAGAACGTGATCGTGATGCGTGACGGCAAGCAGCGCATCCAGATCCCGGGTTCGGCGTCTCCAGAAGAGCACATGGACTCGCTGTGGGACACGTACATTGCGCCATCGCAGGCGCGTCGTGTGTACTTTCTCGGCTACTCGTACGGCGGTGTGCTGATCAAGTACTTGCTGCAGTCCCGAGGCGACCAGTTCATGCGCCGCAACGGCGCGATCGCGCTGATCGAGTCGAGCCATCGCATTGAAGACGGCGACTCGCAGTCGGTCAAGAGCATCCTCGCGCACCGCACGATGTACTGGGAGAGCAACGACTTCGCGTTCCAGACCAAGCTCGACGGCGACGCGCCGCACCGCACGGGTTGTACGTGTTTGTCTGCGGGTCGACCGCCTCGCGCGATCTCGAATCACTACTACGTGACTGCGTTCTGCATCAACAAGATCCAGGACGCGCTCTTCCGGTTCCTCGACGTGCGCGATGCGAATGCGTACGTGACCGACGAGCGTCCGCAGCCGGACCCTCCAGCGTCAGCGCCTCCGAACATCGGCTCGCTCGACCGCCAGAACTCGACGCGCGGCGTCGCCGGTGGTAACAAGAACTTCAACAACCCGGGCAGCGAGAAGCACTGCAACCTATGTAAGTTCCACTTTACGCTCTTTGACCGTCGCCACCACTGCCGCATGTGCCAACGTGCGGTGTGCAATGCGTGCTCGCGAGACCGCTTGTTCCTGCCCGGATCGAGTACTGCGCAGCGTGTGTGTACCGAGTGCGCGACGGAAGGCCCTCGCGCGAACAACAACACGCAGCTCAACCCTGCGCGCATGCAGCGCGCGACGAGCGACGCGCCAACGTCGATCTCATCGATGGACGGCTCGTCGCGCGCGCGATCCGGCACGGAGATGTCGGACAACGGCGGCAACCGCTCCAAGTCGAACGTCGGCGGCGGTGGCAGCAGCAAGCTGAGCGTGGAAGACTTTGACTTGCTCAAGGTGATCGGTAAGGGCGCGTTCGGCAAGGTGATGCTGGTCCGGAAGAAGGTCCCAGACGGAACGGGCAACCCGAACGCGATTTACGCCATGAAGGTGCTGAAGAAGGCATCAGTGTTCGCGAAGAACCAGGTGGAGCACACCAAATCGGAGCGTCGTATCTTGCGTGACATTGATCACCCGTTCGTGGTGCGTTTACGGTATGCATTCCAGACCGAAGACAAGCTGTACCTGGTGATGGACTACTACAACGGCGGCTCGCTGTTCTTCCACCTGCGCAAGTCGCGCAAGTTCTCGGAGAAGCGCGCGCGGTTCTACGCGGCGCAGCTGCTGCTGTCGATGGCGCACTTGCACGAACTGAACATTGCGTACCGCGACTTGAAGCTGGAGAACATTCTGATGGACGACAAGGGTTTCATCGCGCTGACAGATTTCGGTCTTTCAAAGGAAAACGTCGACGTCCCAGACGGCGCCAAGACCTTCTGTGGTACCGCGGAATACATCGCGCCCGAGCTGCTCAAGGGTCTGCCGTACGGTAAGGCTGTGGACTGGTGGGGCTTCGGTACGCTGCTCTACGAAATGATGACGGGCCAGGTATGTGATTTTAGTTATCGCGTTGCGTTGCCTTCTGTTACCTGTATCGTGGTGCTAATAAGTTTTCTTTCTTATCTGTAGACTCCGTTCTTCGACCGCAACCGAAAGCGCATGTTCCACAACATTCTTCACCGCGATGTCGTGTTCATACAGGCTTTCTCGGAGGATGCCAAGGATCTGCTCTCCGCGGTAAGCTCTCTTTCATTTGTGCATCCTTGGCTGCTGTGTGTGTGTTACCAAGAACCGTGTGCTAATTCGCTGTTCCCTTGTTATTTCTCTTCGATAGCTGCTGCGCCGCGATCCTGCCAAGCGTCTCGGCTCTGGGCCATCGGGTGCCCAGGAAATTATGGACCACCCGTTCTTCGCCAGCATCGACTGGGATCTCTTGATGCTGCGCGAGATCGAGCCTCCGTTCAAGCCAGTTGTCTCTAGCGACGCCGACACCACGAACGTGGCGAACATCTTCACGCGTGAGATCGCTCGCGACTCGCCCGTGACGCAGGAACTTGGCGCGACGCACCGCGCACAGGCCCACTTCGACGGGTTCACATACATGCCAGGCTCCGATCTGATGAAGTAGCGGATCAGTGGTCTCGCGACGACGAAAGAAGACGAAGAAGAAGCCCCATAGTGTGTGCGTTTGTAGAGAAAAGAAACACATTGAGCGAAGAACCGATTGTTTGAGTTTGACGCCGGCAACCAGGGAGAAAGAACGGGTCTGAGGGTTGGCGAAAGCGTGTATGAAGAAGAAGGTGGTGATGATGAAAGCCCAAGAACCCAAAGCGAGCAGAGCAGAGGACGAAGTAAAGGGCTCCCAGCGACAAGACGAGAGAAAACAAACAAGAAGAATGCCATAAACCAATATATTGATACACATATATGTATGCGCGTGCGTGGAGTGCTTGCATTATCGATGTCCTTTGGGTGTGCATGTTTGTTTGCCTGACTGCAGGGTGTCGTTGAGCATGTCGTCTAACTTTGTGTGTGATACTGCGTGCAGTAGCGCCACGCGCCTCGTTCTTTGAGCTAGACGAACAAGCCGACCATGAAAGCAGTCACCACCAGATTCGATTCATCGCGCCAAGAACCACACACGCCGCGTCATGAAGCCGCTTCGATGCCAATATGGAAGCGAGAGAGCGAGTGGAAGTGCGCCCCTCCGCGTATCTGGAGGGGGTTTATTCTTAGCTGACAGCTAAGAAACTGAAGCCTAAAGCGTGTGTGTGCGTAGCTTCGCTGCGCTCCTAGCTCGCTCGATCTCTGGTCCAAGAGCCAAGTTCTATTTGCTTCCCGCGATAAGGAACCTGGGTCCAAAAGCGGACGCCCACCCGCCCTCACTCACTCACACGCTCTGGGCCTGCCTTTGCAGCCAGCCGGCCAATGTCCGACGCAAGCAGAGAGTATTTCCGGTAAGAAGCTGCTTTTGCCCGCCTTATCTTTATCTTTGAGTGCGTGCGTCGTTTTCTCCCTCGCTCCAAAGTCCAAGCAGGCTCCAAAGCGCTAAGAATGGCTCTTATGACTGCTCTCTTTCTCGTGTTTTGCTTTTTTTTCAGGGGAGGCCACGTGCTCGCAGCCAGTGGCAACCACCCGCTATTCTCTGCTCCCACATTCTCCACCCACCAGCTCGGCTCATTCCGCAACTTTCCTTCCTGGCAGCGAAACCAACCGCCTCTCCAAGAAGCACAAGCGAGCTCCGAGACTCAGAGACCAACCAAGTCACTCCAGTTCCCCCAACCAGCTAGCCTCCCTCTCTCCACCAAAGTTCTTCAGCAATGTCAACAGCCGCCCCGATCTACTTTGGCGATGTCGTCACGTTCACGGTCAAGACCGAGAGCGGCATGAGCTCCGTGGGCTTCCTGGAGCACAAGAACGACGAGTTTCTGCTCGTGGTGCCGCCCGTGAAGGAGAACGCGTCTTCCAAGTTCCGCGAAGCCGAGTTTATTGTGTGAGTGGCCCTGTGGTGATCTCTGCATCCGTTTGTTATCTCTCATGCGAGAAAAGTCTAACAATGTTTCACGAATCCTGTGCTTTTGGAATGTAACCTTAGCGCTTCGATCCGATGCGAGAAGCCACCGGCGAAGGGTACACCGTTCAACTACAAGCAACCGTTCGTATTCATGACGTCGTCGCAGTTTGAGGAGTACTCGCTCAACAACAAGATGAACTCGGAGGAGACGATCGACCTCCAGTGTCGCGACGTCAAGAGCGAGATGTGCCTCGCGATCGAGAAGGAAGGCTACACCCTGGAAGTGGTGAGTGACAGGCAACAAATGGCCGGTCCAACATAGTAGAGCCAACTAGTTTTACTAACCTTGCGCCTCAACATTGCTATCGAAATCCTAGAACGTGATGGATGGCGACGCGAGCGTCGATCTTGTCGTCGTGGACTCGAACCATATGCGCAAGAAGTACAACAAAAAGCTCATGTCGTACATGAAGAACAAGTCGGAGGCGCTCGGCGGCTACGTCTCGTGCGGCTCGAAGAAGGGCAAGCCGCTCAACTTCATGATCACCAAGGCGCCGGGCCCACCAGCGCCAAGCAGTTCATCACGAAGCAGATCTGTCGCCGCCGCAGCACGCTCAAGATGGATACCGCCAAGGCGGACGAGATCGCCCGCGCAAATTGTGTCGGCAGCGACGCCTCGGGCGGAAGTGCGTTCAGCCCCACCGCGGCGAGCCCTACTGCAGCAGCAGAAGCAGCAGCAGCGATTGAAGCCAAGTCAGCTAAGGAACCCACTGCAGAGTCTAGTCTGTCTGCTGGAGATGCTTCCAGTGAGACGCCAGCGACTACGACCACAGCTGCGGCTGAGAGTACCCAAGAGGCTCGGGTCTCGGCTGCGAGCACCGCCGAGTCCGCTGCGTCCACCTCAGAGCCACCAGCGTCTGCATCTGCTGCTCCTGCACCGGCGCCAGCAACACCAGAAGTGCCTACTTCGAACTCATTGGTGGACATGCTTTCGGACGTGTCGCTCGAAAAAAAGGCGGCAGAGAACAGCAGCGCAGCTACCCAGCAGCAGCAGACTTGGCTGATGATGATCGCCCCTGAGGCAGCGAATGACGTTACTCCAAGCACGACACCAGCTGAGACCGCGAAGCCAGCAATGGAGAAGTCGGTGACGACGACGACGATGACGCCAGCACCGGTCACTACCGCTGCTGTTGCGGCATCCCCCGCGGCCAAAGCCAACCCCAAGCCACTGGC
>JAADVN010000840.1:0-12761 GCA_023335535.1 Globisporangium spinosum | reverse complement strand
TAGGTCGCTAAGCGTACCTTGATATACCTCACTTTCATCATATTACCAACTGGTACCATACAAGACCAGCCATTCTGTGAGTGAGCGAGTGCGGCCAGCTTGATCGAAATGATCAGCCAATAACAGCCCAAGATGATTTTTTGCGCGCAAAAATTTCAGTCCAGTTGAGCTCAATTTCGATTGCTTTTCAATCCATCACTTGGGTACACAAGTCAGTCCTAGCATAATGCGATTAGAAATGCGTCGAAAACAGGGCTTGCTGGCGGCGTAACAGGGGAGTAAGGTTTCAGGTTTCAGATAGCTCGGCGCGCTCAGAGCCACAAGTTGAGCTTCGGCTCTTCTGTGCAGCGTGCCACTGTACGAAACATTTGGTGGGCTCAATTGCTCAATCCGGTCGGCGGGTCATTCCTTCGGCCCAGATGGCCCACTTGAGGAGTATGAGCGAGCACTGAAAAGGTGGGGGTGTTGGGGCTGAGCCACACAATTGCAGCGCAACAGCTGGGGTTTACTGGTTTGATTGGCATGGCGGAACAGCCAATTCCGAGAGTGCGCGACACTTTGTAAAGTGTGAGCGCGTTCGCGTGAACGCGATGTTTGCTCCAGCGCTACTCTTGCTGTGTGTATGGATATCTGGCTCATCAGGTGCCGGGTCATCCGTTCCCTCCACGAGGAGCGTTCATTCGAATTCAAATCCAAATGGCAGGGAGGCGAGGGCGGGACTTGTACTTGCTTCTCACATCGTGCAGTCACATGAGTCAAGGATGGTGCCACGAAGGTACTGTTGACGATGATCGAAATACATGGAGCAGAAGAAGAATTTCTGCCAAACTCTGATTCGGCCACAGTACTCGAGAACACTGGTCGAGTACCAAGCAAGCCCTGCCTGCGTGTGATACCGAAAGCTGCACTGAAACGAGTCAAGAGCCACTGTACAGTACCAGTACACGCCCACAGCTTTCCTCCTTGAACTCGTTTGTCAATGACCAAATCATTGTTGGCAAAGCTGTAAAGTGAGTGCATGTTGTATTCTGTGCCCAATGTATCGGTATCAACCGGGCGAATCGTGCCGTTGGTAATGACTCACTACGGTACTCCAAGTAGGTGTGTATAGTACAGCACAGCTCAAGCGATCAAACGCGCGGGAATCAAAGCGGGATGCGCTCCTCATTCCGTCAAGAGCTCCGGCAGATAGGCGCATCCCGCAACTCACCCTGCACCAGTTCAGACCGCTCCACCTCAACCCAGTCGCTCGTTCATTTCCACATTTGCGCTCTCCGCCTCAAACCTCGAACACACAGACGAACTCGTTCACCATGTCTTCCGTACAGTCTTCGAACGGATCTCCATACTCGTTGCCAGCGAGCCCCGACTACGTAGAGATGCCGCACATGAGCTTCCCCGCGCCACCGCAGGGACCCGCGTCCACGTGCCGCTACGCCGGCAAGAAGTGCCTCAGCCTGCGCGCACTCAAGCGCAACGGCTCGCTACACAACCTTTGCCACTACCACCGCGTATGCGCGAACCAGAACCAGCGCCGTATGAAGCTGCGCCGCCGGATCAAGCGTGTGCACGAGGAGAAAGCCATGGGCGTGATGCACCACCCAGCCTACTACGCGATGCCCGATAGCGTCGCCACTGCTGCTATTGAGTCTGATAGCTACTCGGCGCTGCTGCGATCAGAGGACCCGAGCGCGACCCACTGGGGCTACTTTGGCAGCCTGCCACCCGCGAGCGGGATGCTTCCTCCACCGCCACAGCAAGACCACCTAAGCGAGCTCTTCTCCGCGCCGAGCCACGGCCACTACGTCGTGGACCTCCCGTACACGACCTACACGCCGCTCAAGCACGAAGTCGCCAACCACCACCACCAGTACCCTGCGCTGTTCCTGCCACCGCCGCCAGCGGACCTCCACTCGAAAGGACGGTTCTCAAGCCTCCGCCCAGAGCAGCAGCAGCAGGTCGTATGGTGCGATCAGGACCTCCTGTTGCCGCTGTAGACACAAGAAGAACACCCCAACCATTATTTACCCCCAGACGACGTCGACAAGCAAACTACGAGTCTGGTAGCAAAAAAGAGAATCGTAGATGCGTGGGAACATGCATTTTTGTGTCAGACATGGGACGATCATAGATAGAAACCCTTGTGCTAGAATATATTTGATCTTTGTCATTCAAAACGATGTCTTGAAGTTGGTGACAGCGCTGGATTCGCGCTGAATTAGACCAACAGATAATAATAAAAGCTGTTCAGAACTCTAGACGACTATCATAGACGTACGGATGCACGCACATGATCATGCAAGACCCATCGAGTGCCGATTTTGATAGCCAAGAGCTAGTAATTGATACTTAAGCTCCACAGTCTCCCCTTCGCCTGCACAAAACACTCCTCACTCAAGCCCATTCAAGCCGGCGCACATGTTCGAAACTCGAAGCTCTGGCAGTGGAGCTGGGGGCGAGGACTAGGAGCCATCGCTGATTAACGACAAACTCGACACGCTTCGGCGCTGAACAACCCACCCGCTACTGCCTATGAACATGCACGCAGCGGCCAAACAAAAGAATGAATGGCATCAATTCGCACAGAGCCTCCGTCCCTTCTCAATGGTGCTTTTCATCCACACAATGCGCTTGTGATACCGGCAACTGTGTGTGCCGACAACACTGTATCCGACGAGAACTCGCAAGGCTGTTTCCTATTTACCGCGTGGTGAGGAGTACAGTAAAGATGGCTTTTGAGCCTGATATCTTGCGAGGGGGCTCTTCTTTTATTTCAATGAGTGCGAGTACTGTTCCAATCAGGTTGAAACCATTTGGGTGGCGCGCAATGCGATGAACAAGAGTCCCAAGCTGCATGCGCGTTATCTCTCTGTCTATCTGCCTCTTCGATCCCCAGGTACATACATGCACACAGCTCAGCTTACGCCCCAGACCGAAATGCGAGTGTATAAGCAGATTGGGAATGTATCCTCACGCCACTTCCGGTCTTGTGTGTGTCGAGGCGCCATCTAACTAACTCGTCGAGTGACTGGAATGCAATGCCGCGTGGAGGAAGACTCTCGCGCTCGGAGTCGGTACAGTTCTTAGTTCTTAGCAATTTGTGCTCCACGCAATAGAGACACTGGGAGAAACCACTGGATGCGGAGGATGTAAGCCAACTCAAGAGAACAACAGTGTAATTTAGACGGCTTGGACTTCGACGAGCAACAACAAGTGTGTGCTGTTCTCTTGCTTGAAGGGTTCCAAGCACCAAAATGGCCTCCAGGCAGGCACACATCATCATCGAGTAAGACCCTGTCTGCGAGTTTGTGTCCACACATTCGCAGATACCACTGTGTAGCACCTGCCTGACCGAGAGGATCTCGGAAACCCATTTGGGGATGCGCAGCAGACAAGGGCAGAAAGGCAGACATGCGAAGCAGTGAAATTGAAGTGCCAACCACGCATTTTCAACCCATTTGGATTTGATCTTCAAGATCCTAGCAAAACAGACTTTGCACTGCATCAAATACGTCGAGAGAGAGAGGATCTGTCAATGCCATCTGTACAGTAAGTGTACACTCGAGCGCTCAGTGATCTGAGAGCTCCATGATCGAGCGCATGCACTCATGCCAGTTTGTCTGATTTCCCAGGGCAGTATATGACCACTGCGTCCTGAAAGGTGAGACACCGGCACCTGAATATTTTGTGGACGCATCAACGCGCGACACGCCTGGGCGAATGTTGAGTCCGAGTTCAGTCGAGCAAACGCAGAGAACTTATTTACTTTTGCAAAATTTGAGAACCTAAAACAACCCATTGAGCTACGAGTACAGTGTACTAGAAGCTACTCCACTCAACAATCCTGTCACCTTCATAGCTGACAAGATTATCTGATTGGCAAGTGTGCCCACTGCTCCCACACCGCTGGTGAACGAGTCTTGTCTGGGGTCTAGACGTGCGTCGTCAAAGCTCAGAGCACCATCACCGACTCTGGAGTGCGCTGAGCATTTCGCTTCTGTTTTCAGAGGGAGAGAGAAAAACAACACCATAACAGGTTGTTGTTGTACGTGGCTAGCTCTGGTTTAGGAACCTTCACGTAAAGAAGCTGAGTGAGGTATGGACGCAATTTAAGTAGGAGCAGAACACGGCAATCGCATGCTCTGCCGTCGGAATCGCTTAGTGGAGACTGGACAACGCGTGCAGACTAGACTTGCTTTGAAGCGTTGACGCTCGAGAACCCAATCATTCGGTGGGCTGAATGGTTTTAGCCGAGTGCTCAAACAAGTGTAGGCACTGCAACTGCATGTGCCATGCGCACAATACGAGTCGCTTAAACGATCGTCGAGTACGCGCATTCTTGTTCTTGTCAAATGCGCGGAGCTCTTGGCGAAAATGCACTGTGGAGGCTCATCCTCAAATGGGATCTGAGTTTTCGCGGCTTTTCCCTCTCGCGTGCTGATTTTTGTCAGTTTGGGAAGCGCACACACCATCAAAAACAAAGCAGACAGAGCAAGCAGCTCTGTCACATTGCAGAACACAATAGCACGCGCGCACGCTCTCAACACAGAGAGACCCACACTCAGGCGAGCCGATTGCCAGTCGCAGGTGCAGGCGGCAAGGCGATTTTCTTTCTTGCCCACCACCTGAACGCACACAAACTGCACCAACAACACAACACGCACATCCGCCAAAGTGCCAACGCACGCGTTATAAGCTCTTCCTTTTTCGTGCGTGTACAGTATTCGCATTGGCGCGGTTGGCGAGTGCGAGTGTAGAGAAGGCAACTTCACATTTGCCCTCCAAACGCTAGGACAGGATATTGCATCTATTGGTGTTCAAGCGAGCCAAACAGGTCGTATCGTCCAAGAAAATAGATGGCTCTCTCGGAAATCAATTAGATGTATTTACATGCTACAACCTCCGATTCCAGGTATTTTCGACCAATCAAAAATCGATCGACACAAAATATTAAAACAGGAGGAAATACCGAAGACAATACATGCCTTACACTATGTCGACTCAAATAGGTTCATAGACCTATCTTGCAGTTGCCCTCGAGAGTGGATGTGTTCTGTTCTGAGTGGCTATGGATACACTTTCGCGAATTACCCACACCCACATCACACCACATGCAATCACATGCACGACAACCTGTCAAATCACTCCTTGATCGCAACTTGCATCCACTTTAAAGTGCATGATGCGAGATCAAGACTTTTTTTGCTCCTGCCCTGCAAATGATTCCCAGCATGTTGGCCACCAACCCCAAATGGAAAACTCAAACGCTCGCTAGTCATACAGCCAGCCACATGGAGAAACTGCAGTACAACTCGTCGGCTTTTTTTCGAAGAGATTGTGGAGGCTCGGATTCTATTATGGCACTGGGATTAAATACTACGACGGACTTTGAACAACACAGTTCACTGCAACCCTAACGACAAGGCCTTAGTACTGATGGAACGAAAAGATCTCTTCGTTCATGACGAGCGCGCTCGTGTCCAGCAGCGGGTCCACGGCGACCATGGAATACCACCAGAAGTCGTTCACCGCGGCAACCGCGCCCAGACCGTCGCACACGTCGATCGGCGACGCGCTGCCGCTGCTTCCCGTAAAGCCACAGCCGCCGATCAGGTTCGCGAACGACGGGGTGGAGAAGTCGAGGCAGCCAGTCAGCGAGTCCAGGTCGCCGTCCAGAAAGTCGGTCACCGAAGGTACTCGGAGGTAGTGGTGGAGGTGCTGAAGGTGCTGGTGCTGATGCGGAGGAGGCATCATCATCGTTCCCATCAGACCCAGGTTCAGGTCCAGCTGCTGCTGTTGCTGCTGTTGCTTGGCGTACAGAGTGTTCTCGGTCAGCATGAGCTCCGTGAAGAAGCCCGACGGGAGCTCTGTGTTGGGGCGCACTGGGAACATCTGCGAGGGCGACGGTGGCGGCAGCGACGACGACGACGGTGTTTGCGAGTATACGGTCTTGGCTGCAGCCACCAGACCCGAAGCAGCCGTTGAGAGTGGAGCAGTAGCGGTAGCCTGAGCTTGCGCTTGCGCTTGGTGCCGCTTAGCAGGTCGCGCAAGTCTAGTCGCGTTTGCGCTTGCGTTGCTCGCGGTGATGAGCGCCGCTACCGCCACCTTGTTCTTCTTGGCGTTGACGCGCGACTTGCGCACGCGCTTGGCCGCCACTACCTTCTTGCTCGTCTTGCGCTTCTGCTCGAGGCGGCGCTGGTTCTTGTTGGCCTTCTGGCGGTGCTCGTCGCACAGGTTGTGCATCTCGCCGTTGCGCTTGAGCGCGCGCGCGTTCCAGCACTTCTTGCTCGGGTACCGGCACGTGTGCAGCGAGTCCACTGGCAGTGGCTGTTGCTGGTCGACTGCTGCGGGTTCCATCGTCACTGCTGCTGGGGTGACCGGCACGGGGGCGGCAGAACTAGTCGACATATTGTTGCGCTTGTTTGTTTCTTTGTTTCTTTGCTTGCTTGTCTTGTTTGTTTATCGTGCCAATTTGCGCGCAAATTCAATTGTGAGCTCGCTCGTTGAACGAGTGAGTGTGGCAAGTCGCGAGTGGCGAGTTGCAGGGATTTTTTTTTGTAGCCACTGGGGGACAACTGGCCCCATCCACTGCATCCCCACCCAAAGGATAGAGCCTTCCGGCCCACACACTTTCTTCCCACTCAATCAGTCAGCCGCTTGAGCGAGAGTCGTAATACAGCAAGCGTGCGTGTGATATCCCACTCCTTCCGACTTCGCTCCTCCTTTCCGAACCACACAAACCACACATTCGACACACTCCGGTGGGTGTGGAAATGAAGGGAAACTTCGAAGGCAGGAGGTGGTTGTGCTGCACGCAGTGTTTGCAAGGTGGATAAATGTACCTTTAGAAGTCCAGGTTTAGTTCGAATCAGTAGGCTTAATACAGACGACTTGGAATCTGTACCAAATACACTGTTTTGGTAAGCTACAATGGAATGATTATGTCACACGTGCACTGTCTCGAGGGACTTGGATCCATTGCGCTTGGGGTTGTAGTGTATGTGGGTGCCAAACAGACTTCACAAAGGTGGTGGCTTCTTTGGGCCGCAATGTGTTGCCGTGCGTGTGTGCGCGACAATCTCCATGCTTCAGCATTATATTGCAAGGCCAGGCTTGTTAGTTCTCTTGAATCATTATTTGCCTGCACTTTAGTCCCCTCGACTTGCAGCACCAAAATCCCCGTCACACACGACGACGCGGTCTCTTTATTACTGTAGTAACTCCTTTATGAATGGGGGTCGTCATTCTCTTCTTCAGAGATCTTTGCGAACTGGGTGGGAATCAGGATCAACTGATTGAGAGCTGGAATTGAATCCAAAGCGAAAGTCTCGAGTCGCCATTTTCATTCCGCTGAGGTTTCCTGATTGCCAGTCAGGAAAGAGGGTCGCTCGCTTTTTCCTCTGTGATGCAATTCTCATAACGAAGCTACAAAATGTACCTTTAAACAGCCTGAAAAGCTTCGAATATATATCCCTTGATACCACCTTCAACTGATTTCGATCTGTGTGTGTGCGCACGCTCATGGACAGGCGAGATAAAAAAATCAGCTCCATCCCATTGCTTTCTGGGAACTGTGAAACACTTTACGTCTTAGCGAGCGAGACGAACATGTGTCGTGGCTGACGGATTTATTTGTTTGACTGACTGATCGACTGTTATATTGTGCATCGGATGGTGCTGGTGGATCTTTTTCGTGGCTTGGATTTTTGGCTCGCACTTCACTTCTTCTCTTCTTCACTTCGCCATCAGCATCATGTCACGAAGGTGCCTTCTTAAAAATTTGTCCGCTGTTGTGACTGTGACTGTGGTTGCGATTGCACGATGTTCGCAATCTCACCATTCGCACTCCGATCGGTCCCAGCCATCCGATCCCCTGGAATGTGCAGGTTGCAGTTGAGTTCCGTTGTTGCCATGTTGCAAATAGTCATAACGCCTTCAGTATTTGGTCCTGTGCATGAATCTAGTCAGCGCTGGGTTCATATGTGTAGTGAGTGTATTCATTCATACACACAGCACAAGCACCAAACCTGCGTGGATGAAAGGAGTGCTTGCTTCAGATTAATGTCGTCACGAAATTCGGTCGAGATGCCTCTAGTTCGACGTAGTATTTGTTTCATGCAATGGAAATTATTGTCTAAAGCAGACCTTATGACAAGCAGCTTCATTCGCTAATAATAATTCTCATTTGGGCCAGTTTATGAGCCTCATGTCGACCCGAAAAGATATAACAATCCTAATTTTGTTTTCGAGTATAATAATCCCAAACAAAAGAAAAAATAGGATGTCGCATCTTTTCGGGTCGGCGGACAATAAAGCCAAATCAACCCAAGCCATCTTTCTGTGATTTTCTTTTTGATCACAGAAAAGTTACACTGCTCCGATTTCGAGCATGTTTAGGATAAACATCCTAATGCATGCTATTGAAAATGCTTCCAGCGTTCAAAAACCGATTTGATTTGGTTGAACTCAAAAATCGTTTGAACTGCTGCATTTTCTCTCATTAGCAAGCACAGTACAAATCGAGCGACACGAAGATGTAGCCTGGGAATCAAGCTCGAGGTCCGACTCCGAGTCCACATGCGCATGCGCAAGCCCTCCTCGATCGTCGTCACCAGCATTAGAAAAATAGCGTTCTCTGCGGCCTTGGAGATCACGGACTTGTCACTTTTGAAAGGGGTGAAGTTAGCGCCAAAGTACATGTGCTTACTACCTTTATGGGCTCATGCCATCTCGTTCAGCTTTCCCGAATGATCTCTCACGTGAGATGGGTCCACAACGCGCATCCACGGCTTGACTCTTTGAGCAAAAAAGAATGATCTTTCACAACATACCGTGTTGATAATAAATGTCCTGACAATGGCCTACCTACATCTCTAATAATCATCTTCCCCACGAACTAAACTATGCCCTTCCTCCCTTCTCACGCTCCTCCGCACGAGGAGCTCAATATATACTTTATAAGAAAAAAAACTATCATACTATCTGCTTCATCGTCGTCTTCTATGCCGTGTTCACATTCACCTTGGGCTCCTCGCCGTAGCGGAAGCCGCTCCAGCCCGGGTGCGGCGAGTTGCTCACGGACGACGAGCTGCCGCTACTACTCGGGTACTGGCAGCGCGGCACGGACGTGATCGGCGGCAGCAGGATCGTCGGCTTCAACGCCGCGGCGCCGGCAGCCGCAAGGTTCTTCAGCGACTGCGGCGACGTGCTCTGCTTGATGAGCGGGATGTGCGACGTCAGCGGCGGCAGGTGGAGCACCTGCTGCTGCTGCTGCGAACGCGACGGGGACCGAGGCAGCAGCAGCGGCGCCAGCTCGCGCTCGCGGTGCTGCACGTGCTGGTGGTAGCGCTGGTGCGCGTGCTGGTGAGGGTGCTGCTGTGAGTGGGGCGAGTGCGGGCTGAGCGACTGCGCGGCCACGTACATGTCGGTGAGGCGCACGCGCATGCGCTTCTCCTGCTGCTGGTGCTCGTAGTGCTCCTGGCTACTGTGGCTGTCCGGGTGCTGCTGGTACGCGTCGTACACTGGGAGCTCGTTCTCAGCGCCCGAGCCGAGCGACGACGGCCCGCCCTTGAGCATGTGGCCCGCCTTGCGCTTCTTGTCCAGGCGGCGCTGGTTGTTGTTCGCCTTCTGCCGGTGCATCTCGCACAGGTTGTGGCGTTCGCCGTTGCGCTTCACGGCGCGCTGGTTCCAGCACTTCTTGCTCGGGTAGCGGCACTTGAGCGCTTCGTAGTCTTCGAGGATCATCTTGAGGATGGATAGAGAGCTAGCAGGCTGTGGGGGGGGTGGATGGATGGCTTGGGGGACCTGAGTGCGTGAGTGATCTGAGCTGCTGGCGGGAAAAACTGAAATGAGCGGTTGGAGAAGTCAAAACCAGCAGCACCAGAAGACAAACAATGCAGAGGAGAGCCACGTGGTGCTCTGCTCTCTCTCTCTCTCTCTCTCTCTCTCTTAGTCTGTTTGCACCTACAAAGTCAACAAGCGGAGAACAAATATATCATCATCCACGATCGATCCCCGTATCAAAATCTGAGTGTGGATTCCTTCGGATGTGGGTCCCTCACGAATCGTTCATGCAATGTCGACTTACGGAGGACATCTGTCGACTTTTGCAAATCAGAAAACGAGCTTTGCAACGGCGAGTGTATCGCAATCTGAGTTTTCGAGGATCTGGAGTGTCGACTTTTAGCAAAATCGACAGCAAATGCTCACACACACGCACAACGCAGAGCCAATCAGATCGGAGCCGAGAAAATCGCGCAGCGGCTATGTGTCATTTCTCACAAATCAAAACAAAAAAGGTGTGCGAAAAACACCAGAGAAAAGCCAGAAAATGGGAGAAATCAGGTTCGCGCAAAAAATATGATTTTCGAATGAAATCAGAAGCGAAAAACAACATCCATTTTGACTAAGAAACTGAGTTGGTGTCCATACAAAAATCCCGATAAGTAAACAGCGAAAAGTGAACCCTTCCTGCTGGATTCTGCGCTGACCACTTCGGAGCGCGCATCACACCCGAAGGCAAAACTACTTTTGGTGGATCCTCAAACTCCAAATTTTGTGCGTGTGGTTTACAGCGGCAAAACATTTGTGGCGGACAGACAGGAAGGGGATCTTGTAGTTTGTGCGATCTTATATGGTCCTGGAGGGCTCGGAGGGAACCGCAGCTTTAGAGCCGAGCACTTGTGGACCACAATGTGCTTCGTGTGGTGGTGGTGGTACACCGGCAAATCAGCACGAGCTTGGAGGCGGGTCCTTGATTTGAACGAGAGCACCCAAGCAAATCCAGAGGAAGTGCTCACTCGCTCTCTTGGAGCTTTCTTCACTTTTCAAACTGACAAACAGGCACACAGCTGGCAAGGTTTCGCTAAGTCAACGCCCCAGGTACCTTCGAACTGCAACTCACCTCCCGATCGTCTGATTGGCTCTGATTTGAAAAGTGCTGATCCAAATCATCAGCAAGCAGAAATCAGTTTTTGCATTTCGGGTCAGCAGAGGGAGCCGGACATAAAAACAGTCACGTTCTTCTTTTTACATCCTCACTTTCTTCCCAGAAGTAGGTGATTTATACGGCGTCATTTTGTAATCAGGAGCCTGCAAACTATTTGAGAGAGAAATTCTTCAGTTGTTTATTAAAGTCTACAAATACGTAGACAATATCAATATAGTCTTTAAAATGTTAATAAATACCAATTAGGGTCCCCATTTGTCAAAATAAATGCTACACTCATCTGATTGAACGTTTACCTACACTATCCATTTCTTGAACCTCCAGCCATTTGAGAGGCTTACGTCAACATCTTCTGCTTTCTGATGCATCATCATCATCGTGTTGTCGCTTTTCTCGCTCGCTCTCTGATTTGCTGTGCTCGAAGCTTGGTTCTTGGTGTTGACCACGCAATTTTGGATGAAATCTGATGAGATTTTGGGTGGCGGTGGTCGACTTTCCTACAGTACGAATTGGTACCGTGTGGATCCGCACACGCACTTTTAAAGTCAACAACCACATACAAAACCAATGTGTCGACTTTCGGCCTTCCTTCATTTCGGGTAAATCAGAATGCTGAGTTTTCCCAGAAAAGCGCGAAACTCAGCAACAACAAAAACTCAGCAGAAAATCTGGTTACTGCTATGTGTCCTCCCACAAAAGTGAGTCGCTTGACACAGTAGGAAAGAGAATCTTTCCGTCTCAGCTCCGCGAATCGCTTGGACTCACAGAGCCATCCGCGCCATTATGACGTGTGTGGTTTTGGCCATGCAGGTGATAAGTCACTTCTCATTTGCCCAAAATCAATTTTCTTGTTGGTTTTTGCTTCCCGCAGTGTTGATTTAACAGGGAAATTGCGCGGGTTTGAAATCACAACAATCAGGCTTGAACCGATTTGCGTTGCACAGAGCAACAATCATCGATCGATCGATGCATCGAAGTGGCGGCCTGGCCTGCTTCAAAATCAGCATCGCGAGGTTGAGGCTATTAGCCAAAAGCACTCTCACGTTCTCTGTTTCAGCATTCACATTTTAGTTGTTCTCTCTAACGAGAAAAAGCGGTGGGTTTTTTGTTGGCTTCGCATGGCTCGAAGCAGCAAGACAAAAGGCAAGCAAGAGCGTACAGGCTTCCATCCAAGCACACATCCCAGCATTGGCCCTCGCATGGCTCGTGAGAGACACATCACAGCCATTTTGCTTCAGAATTGCTTTCAAGCAACAAAACAACAAAAGCCAAACCTGAGTTGCACGGAGAATTAGGCGCAAAAGCAAACAAGAAGGCAAGCATGAACGGTTAACAGACACTGCAGATTCTTCAATATTGGGACTGAGAACAGGTAATTAGACTGAGCACGAAAGTAAAAGCATGATCAATGATCCATCCATTGGCGTTGTGCTCACTGGGAAATTCCGAAGCGCGAGTTCTTCGCGCCACCGCAAGTGCACGATCGGCGAATAACCATCGTCCACGAGTGCTCGTACAAGCGCTCAAACTCCATGGCGTAGGGGCGGACTGGGTTCCACCCGCGCTAAGCTTGCACGTTTTCGACATTGACACCGTAGCCGGCCTCCGACCAGTTCATGCTCCCGTTCAGGAGGAGTTCGTCGTCTATAATGACAAACTAAACAACAAGAAACGACGATTAGAAATGGAAAGGGCCAAAGTATCAACGGATTGCACTTCAGTCGCATATCCTCACCTTATTTTGCATCAGCTTGGCCTTCACCTGGTGCACAACAATGCCCTGCAACGCACGCACACAGCAGCACAGTACACG